>CANTAL010000353.1:0-171379 GCA_947650365.1 Chamaelirium japonicum
ACACTAGATCGCGTGTTTCTTATCCATCGGATCGGATCCGATGGATGGTTCTGATTTTAACTCCCCACTCCCCCTCCCCCCCCCCCCCCCCCTCTCTCTCTCTCTCTCTCTCTCTCTCTCTCGTAAACCCAGCCCCCGATCCCGACCTTCCCCCACTTCCCCTCCGGCTCCGACGACCCCCCCGCAGCCCCAACCTTCCGACCCCCTCCCGTCCGTCGAGCCACCCCGCCGGCTCTGGCCCCGACCCTGCAGCACCCCGACGCCGACCCCATCCCTGACCACCCATTCCGACACCGGCCATCCTCCCCCGACCGCAGCCCCGACCACCCCTCCGCAGCCCCGACCACCACTTCCGGCGCCGGCTATCCCCCCCGACCGCAGCCCCCTGCCGATCCGCCTGCCCCAGCTCCCCGTCGGCCCACCTGCCCCGCACCGATCCGCCTGTGTGCGCCCCCCGCCGGCAGCCCCATCGCAGCCCCCCGTCGATCCGCTTGTACCCCCCGCCGGTAGCCCCATCGCAGCCCCCCGCCGATCCGCTGCTCCGCGCCTCGCGCCGGTCTCGCCGGAAGGGACGGTTGGAGGTCGGAGGTCGGAGTCGGATGGCCGCCGGAGCCAGGGGAGGGGGGTTCAGATCGGGGTCGGGGGAGGGGGGGTCGGGTGTTTGAGAGAGAGAGAGAGAGAGAGAGAGAGAGAGAGAGAGGATGATGATCCGGGCCCTCCATCATAATCGGAACGGACGACCCGGATCATTAGTAAGAGGCACTTGTAAGAGGCCATGAGTAAGAGTATCTTTCCCCTATATATATATATATATATATATATATCCCCTATATATATATATATATATATATATATATATATATATATATATATATATATATATATATATATATATATATATATATATATATATATATATATATATATATATATATATATATATATATAGGGCTGTTACAGTGAGCTGTGGGCTACCGGGGGGGAAAGTGAGCTGTGGGTATTTCGACCCCCCAAGAAGTTATGGAATTTGATAAAATTTGGTGAGGTTGTTGCCTAGGATAAGATGATCATCCTCACCAATTTTCACATCAAATTCCAAAACTTCTATGGGGGTCAAATGGTCGAAGCAATTTCTGCCGTCCGAAGTCACCGTTGAAATTGCTTCGACCATTGGACCCCCCTAGAAGTTTTGGAATTTGATAAAAATTGATGAGGATGATCATCTTATCCTAGGCAACAACCTCACCAAATTTCATCAAATTCCATAACTTCTTGGGGGGTCAAAATACCCGCAGCTCACTTTCCCCCCCGGCAGCCCACAGCTCATTGTAATAGTCCTCTCTCTCTCTCTCTCTCTCTCTCTCTCTATATATATATATATATATATATATATATATATATATATATATATATATATTTATATATATATATATATATATATATCCGTTGACAACCCAAAATGGGAGGTAAATTTACCTCCCATTTTAAACTTGATTCAATAGGTGGATAGAGGTTTCCGAATTTGCTGATTTTTTGTGAAGATGATCAACATGGTAAGTTGATCATCCTCGCAAAAAATCAGCAAATTCGGAAACGTATAAGGGTGTCAAATGTGTTATTCAAATTAACGGTTCAAATAGACGGTTCAGAAAACCTTGATTCAATCGGCGCCCTTAGAAGTTTCAGATTTTGTTGATTATTTATGAGGATGATCACTGTGGGCATCGAAATTAACCCACGGGTCGAACCCGATTTGTACACGAAAAATAGGCCCGCACTCAACGGCCTTCGGGTCGAACCCGACTCGCCCATGCAACTTGGGCCCGCACACAACGGCCCACGTGCGGAAATCCGGCCCATACACAACGGCCCACATGCAACTTGGGCCCGCACACAACGGCCCGCATGCAAAATTGGGCCCGCACACAACGGCCCGCATGCAAAATTGGGCCCGCACACAAACGGCCCGCATATGCACTCGGCCCGCGTGCAAATTCGGCTCGCGCGCTGTTGAGCGTCCAAATGGTGCGATTTATCCCTTCTTTATAATGCATATCTCATCACTCTTTTACGTAAAACAATCATATTAAAAGTAAAAGTGCGTAAATTCCTTTTCATCATTGCATAACCCATTTTCATACAACACAAACAATATATTACGTTGTAATCATATATTACCTGCATGAGAAATATGGAGGCCGATATTGCAAATTATATTTTAAATTTCTATAGATTAAGTATCATATCAAAATCTGATGGATGTTATTTTATGTTTGATTTTAAGGAAATCGACCCGGTCCTCGATGCAGTCAGCTCAAGAGCGTATGACCAAGCAAGGGATATTCTCATGGCGATTCGATGGAGGTTGCACAGCTCGTGTGGAGGCTTTTCTGATAAGGAATAGAAAAAAGGCCAATTACGAGATTCGAAGGAGGAAGGACATCACCGGGCGGACGAATCGCACGATTCGAACTAGAGGAGAAATCCGGATGTGCTACCGAGACTAATGCATCATGATGGTGACTCGCAAAGATGGCACGGCCTTGATCAATTCCATCTAATGCACCTTCTTGGATCCCATCTCTCAAATACATCCCTAGCTGCCTCTCATTAAATCCCGAGCCAAAACACCCTTGTTGTCACCATTTCCCACTCTTCATTTTCTTTATTTTAATTTTATTCTTATGTTATTAACAAAAACAAACTCAATTAACCTCTCTCTTTAGAACTCATCTCAACCCTCTATTTCACCAACTTTTCATCGCGTCCATCCAAAACCATGCACCTAAACCTATGCATGCAAGTCAACCGTTTTGTGCACCCAAACCCCCTATTTCCCAAACGTCCAGCACTCCCTTACTCCTCTTTTCATAAATGAAACCCGAACCCCAATCAAACCGTTCCAAAGCCATGTGCATGCATGCACCCACCGTCCGATCCAATCACATGCAACATCCCTTTTTATTCCCAACTGATCGCAACCGGTCCTTTCCCGTGCATGAGCCCAAGTTCCTCTCATGGACCATTTGATCCCAGCCATCCATGTTTGTCCAACCAAAGTCCCTTACAATGCATCAACCCATCACAACCATCCGATTAAGAAAACCCATGCATCGATCAGCTTTAACTCTCTTTTCTCAAAACAAATCTGAGCCGTCCCGAGCTTCCATGCACATGCATGTGTTAACAGCACATACAGCTTTTCTCTTCTCTTCTAACAAATCATAGCCATCCGATTGCTCATCCTTCCATGCATGCATGCATGCATGGCACCGATCCACCCAGCACTCTTTCTTTCATTCCCACCATCCCAGCCATCCGGACTCGAAATCCCAGCCGCCCAATCACATGCAACTCCATTAAACCCAAGCCCATCAAAACCGGATCCCCAGCTGTGACCAAGCCTTCCACGTGAACCATGCAGTAACCCAATCACAGCCGTCCCGAGCATAAAACCCGGCACCGACCTGATCATCTGTCTCTCTCTACCGTATCTCTCCTACCCGATTTTCTTTCTTTCTCATTCCTTATTCATCCCAACCGCCCGGTTATCTCTCTCTCTACCCGATACTCTATCTCTCTAAAACTGAAACTCTAAAGTAACCCAGCAGAAATTCCCTCCGGATCTCCCTTACGGTCCCTAGCTCGCTACCCCGTAACCAACCCAGCTGGAGCCCGAGTTTCTCTCTCTAAATCCTTCCATAACCGTCCGTCTCTCTTTCCAGATTTTTCTCTCTTTCTATATATTTATTTCTCTCTCTAGATCTCCTCCGATCCGTCACTTCTCTTTCTAAATCTCCACCCGAGATTCTCTCTCTCTAGCGCCTAACTTGGCAACCCGATCAGAAAACCTGCGATCAGCCCCCATTCCGATCATCTCTCTCTATCTCCTTCCATAACAGACCCGACGTCTCTAGCTCTACCCGACCTCATCCCAGCCGTCCGTTCAATCCGAGAGCCATACAGCCGTCCTTTGCAAAACCCGAGTCATGCATGGAGCCCCTTCAACCTGAGGACCCTATAAGTAGGGGGACATGGGCATGTGTGGAAGGGAGGGAAGACCGACCCACCCCTCCCCCCAGGGAGGGGCATCTATTTTCCACATAGCTTTCATCAGTTTTTGTTTGTAGAGTGGGTGCGAAGAGATTGAGTGCATTGTAGCCTTTTATTTCTAAAATGATGTTATGAAGTAGTGGTCGTAATTTTTTTCATTTGTCATTTTTTTTTCGTATATGTTCTTCTTCCATAAGTTTTTATTTTATTTCACTTCTCGTAATGATAACCATGACAGGAAGGGGAGAACCGACCCACCCCTCCCGCCAGGGAGGGGTATCCAGTTTTTCCAAGAGCTATCATCCATTATTTTGTCGAGAGGGTGCGAAGCAAGTGCGCAATCATGCTGAATTTCTAAATTAGTTGATGTAACCGTATGTGTTATTTCAATAAAGCACTTTTGTCATTTTATTTTTATGCATTCGTTTTCTTCTTCTGCAATATTATTTTTCTTTATTTTTTTTTTCTTTATTTTTTTTTTCCGTACTTGCATCATGCCCGGCTAAATTCCCTCCCGCTAGGGAGGGGGGTTCGATACCATAGTGAGTAGTTATCTTTATTTTTCTTACGTATTGCTCTCGATCTCGCTTAATGTATACGCTTCTCAATTAATTGATTTTAATTATGGAGAGCTAGCTCTCCCGTGTTTCCATTCAATTGGGATTCGGGTGATACTTCACACTCCAATAGTTAATCATTGATTAAGTAGGCGAATTATTATGATTTTTTCTTATTTAATTTTTATTATGTAAATTTTTGCAATTGAGTACTAATCTTTCTTCTTCACTATAAGAAGAATTTAGTTCTTGAGATTGCAAGAATATTACATAATAAAATTAGATAAAATGGGTTTTAACTCTAAATTTTTCGCTTGAGATGGTAAAAATTCCGGTCTCAAGTGCAGATAAAAGAGAGTAACATTGCAAGAGAAGTGACTCTTTACTATGGTTTACAAATCCCTATCTTAGGCGGGATATTTCTTCTGTTTTATTTCAATTTTAATTATTAGTTTTATGTATCTACTTTCTAAAATTAATGAATCATTTGCAAAACAACAAAAAATCCAAACCTCATTCAATTTAATCTAGCTCTAGCTTGTGATCTCTTCTCTAGGCATCAACTTACGTATGGTTCGATCTATACCTTGCCCTATACTTTCAAAATTCTCTGAGTTATAATTGCAGGTATTGGTTTTTGATAAATAGCTTTCATACAACGACAATACGCAAAAAGCTTTCTATCACGCGCCGCAGCCCAACTCAAAGCAAGCGGGTCCCACCGGACCCGCTACCCGAACACAAAGAGAGGGGCCCATCGGCCCCCCTTCTAGAAAACCGTGCCCCCCTCCTCATGGGGAGGTGGGGCCGGCCATAAAGAAAAAGAAAACAAAAAGGAAAAAGAAAAAGAAAAGAAAAAGAAAAGAAAGGAAAAAAGAAATCAAAACCGCCTCGATGCGGGGGGAGGTGGCGTGGACGTCTACGTAGCCGTAGATCCGCGACGATCCCTCGATCCAACAGACAAGATGACGTTGTGTCGCCATCCGATCCAAAAGTGTAACAAGAATAACAACTCAATCTTTAAAAGATCGAGTCACATCTAGCCCATAACCACCCCAACTAAAAAGGAGGGGATCGGGTTTGTTTCCTTGAATAAAGGAACAGTATCTTGATGGTTATGGGGGGAGATATCGGATGAAACAAAAAAGATTTCAGCCATATCTCCCCCAACCGCCCCCCTTTGCCTATAAATAGAAGGGGTGGGGGAAGGCACAAAGGGTCCGAAAGCCGAAGACGAAAGAGCTCCGCAAGAGAAGCTCCAACGCTCGACGACCGAAGGCTTCACGAGGCACGGCAAGCACGTCCTACGGGAATCCTTGGCCCTTCAAGTCCTCATCAACGTGAAGACCTTGCACTCGAAGGTCAAAGCTTCGACTCCTCGCACGAAGAAGAAAGCGTGGAGAAGAAGACCCGGAGCCGTCATCACCCGATTGCTCCAACGATCTTCATCAGCTCCGAAGACGCCATAAGCAAAGGCCAGAGAAGAAGATCGAAGCCGACAACTGTTGGAATTTAATCCGGGTCAGAGGCTCGCAGCGGAAGCGATTTGGCGGTCGAAAGACCGTTCATGGTGAACGTTACACTATTTAATTTTCATAGAAACTAATCTACATATGTGTGCATGTGTATGCACGAGAATCGAAAACCCCTAACGGCAATCTAGCGTAATGATTAACTAGCATGCATGCAAATCATAATGCTTGCTAGATCTACATGTTAGATTACACATACCTTTCGTACGGATCTTTTAACCGCGGAGAATTGTCTTCTTTGTCGATGGAGACGGAAGATCGTTTGCGAAGATGCCGATGGTACGAATGGAGATGTTACCTTTCTTGTTCACCCGATCTCACACGATGCACGGAACGTCGCTCTCGGATCTCTGAGTGCCTTCGAAGAATGACCCTTCTCCTTCTTCAGAATTCCACACGAGGAAGACGAAGTAGCAAGCGGGAAACGGAGAGAGATTAGGGAGAGAACTAGAGAGATGAGAGAGGAGGGGGTTCGGTTTTTCTCTGGTACATGGGGCCGGCACCCATAGGTCCTTTTATAGGGCCGACCAACCCCCTTGGATAAGGATCCAAGGGGATAATGACCTCCTCTCATTATCTCTCCATTATCTCCTTTTTATCTCTCTGCGTATTTATCCGTTTTCCTACTTTTTAGGGCTCGATCTTAACCGTTTTATCGCCCTATCCCTATCCATATGGCCGGCCCTATAGATGAGGGATTCTTATCCCTATATCATAGGGCCAGCCCTAGCAAGGTGCCTCACTACTAGGGTCGGCCAACAGTGAGGTCCGGCAGAGTGAGGTTTTTTACCAAAACGCCCCGACGCCTCATTTTGACCATTTCTAGCGTGCGATACCTAGCGGCCACTTCCTAAGTGATCTTTACTAGTTACCTACTATTAACTGAGGCTACCGGAGGGTGCCTCTAGCAAAGTCAACTAGTCAACTCGCAACATACCCCGGTGCATCGCACCTATGCAGCGAAGTTCACTTATGGCTAGGGATTACTACATGCGACTTTGCACTAGTCTCGGGCTCAACCCTTAGTACTCGTATGTAGTTACGCATCTACCGTGCTCTAGTGCCAAGCACACACGGAGCGTATACTTCTTTCTTCCTCCTAATGCTTATGGTGTTCCGAGGAGACGGTTCAAGAACCGTACATAATGTTGATAAGGTGGAACCATCAGGGACCGGGGTTCATGGCTTCCAACTCAAGCTCGATCGACACACTACCCGAGTGTACCATCGATCCTCTGAGCTCGAGTTAACCTGCGTAGCTACCCAGAGTGCGACGCAGGCTACACTCCAATTCACCCAGACTTACTATGTTCTCCATCATACCCCTGCTCTCCGCTTAGTAGTGGTAAACCCGTTGTCCCTCCACTTGATGCCATGATTCACTTCGAGCGGTGAAGACTACCGTCAGACTCGAATGATCATATGACTTGGTTCCTTCCAGGTTGACCTATACATTGTACCTCTGATTACCCCGTCGAGTAATCGAACCCGGTCAACAGTCAAACTGATGACCACCAGGCCTGGGTTTGGTACAGTGTAAGTCACACCAAGGAACGCACCTCCCATCAGGGGTGTGGATGGCCTGCAGGAGTGACACGCTAATGCAACACCAGCCGGGTAACCCAGTACACCGTGGTTTTGGATCACTACATATGGACCCTCACATATTGGTGCGCCAAAGCACCACGCAACTGGTTAGTCCATCAGTCGTGGTTCCTCAGGGTTTAGGACCGTTTTACCCTAAGCAGAAACACGGCTTAGTGTACCAGTGTCTGCTCACTGATCTGTACACCGTGTTAGTTCCGTTCAGCCACAGACACTGTGCCTGGTGATGACCATGGTGAAGACATCCCATGAACTGTCATCGCCAACAGCTTATCATGATGAGGCGACCAACCTGATCATAGCTGCGAACATATTTAGGTTATACGGGACCAATCCACTTAGTCTTCAACTCAGTGGACTACCATATAACCATGGCTCTCTATTCTCTAAAGAACACGTAACTATGTTACGCACCTATATGCATCTCATATATATTAATAACTATCAATCTTTATTAGACCAAAACTTAAAGTTTTACAAGCTTAGAATACATCAATCCTAACAATCTCCCACTTGGTCTAGCGAAGCAAAACGGTTTTGACTCCCATCGCGTCTACATGTCGCTCGAATGCCTTGGTAGGTATTGCCTTTGTGAAAGGATCAGCAACATTATCTGTAGATGCAATCTGTGTCACCGCTACTCGCCCTTGCTTTTGAAACTGCCGAATCAAGTGGAACTTGCGCTCAATGTGCTTCCCCTTTTGGTGATGTCTTGGCTCCTTTGCTTGTGCTACCGCCCCACTATTGTCGCAGTAAAGCACAATAGGTAACTGGGCCTCTGGTACGCACCCCAAATCCGTAAGGAATTTCTTGAGCCATACCGCCTCTTTGGCTGCCTCGCACGCTGCAACGTACTCAGCCTCTGTGGTAGAGTCTGCGATGCATTTCTGCTTCACACTCTGCCAACTAACCGCTGCTCCCCTTAACATAAACACAAAACCTGATGTCGATTTCCTGGATTCCAAATCTGACATAAAGTCAGAATCTGTATATCCAATCGGCGTCAGTTCTTGTCCAGTGTAAACCAACTCATAGTGCCTTGTTCTACGAAGGTACTTGAGTATACACTTCACAGCTGTCCAGTGATCTGGACCCGGATTCGACTGAAACCGACCCATCATTCCTACTGCGAAACAGATATCAGGCCTTGTACAATGCATAGCATACATTAGACTACCTAATGCCGAAGCATAAGGTATCTTCTGCATTTCTGCTCTCTCCTCAGGTGTCTTAGGACATTGATCCTTAGACAGTTTTATGCCATGTCTAAATGGCACAAAACCCTTCTTGGAGTTTTGCATGTCAAATCTAGCCATAACCTTATCTATATACGCAGCCTGTGATAGCGAGAGAATCCTGTTCTGGCGATCACGTGTTACCTTGATCCCCAAAACATAACTCGCTTCACCTAGGTCTTTCATATCGAACTGTGTTGACAACCAGACCTTTACCGTTGACAATGTTCCTACATCATTCCCAATGAGTAGAATATCGTCTACGTAAAGTATCAAATATATCACTGTAGTCTTATCACTCCTCTTGTATACACATGGTTCATCCTCGTTTTGAGTAAATCCATATGACTGGATTGCCTGATCAAAATGGATGTTCCAACTTCTAGATGCTTGCTTTAGTTCATAAATGGACTTCTGCAACTTGCAAACTAGATGTTCCTGACCCTCTGACTCAAAACCTGGTGGCTGCATCATATAAATGTCTTCTTCCAAATTCCCGTTAAGGAATGCTGTCTTGACATCCATTTGCCAGATCTCCCAGTCATAATGGGCTGCAATGGATAGGAGGATCCGAATAGACTTTATCATAGCTACCGGCGAGAAGGTTTCGTCAAAGTCGATTCCTTCTCTATGGGTATAACCCTTGGCAACTAATCTAGCTTTATAAGTCTCAATTGATCCATCAGATCCTCTCTTCCTTTTATACACCCACTTACACCCAATAGGTTTAATATTGGATGATGGTGTAACAAGAGTCCAGACAGCGTTATGGGACATTGATGCAATTTCTGCCTCCATAGCCTTTTGCCAGTCAGAGCTGTCAGAAGCTCCCACTGCCTCATCGTAGCTCAGTGGGTCATCCTCCTGACCCTCTGGATCAACTAGTAAGGTTTCTCCATAGTATCTGTCAGGAGCTCTGATGTTTCTCCCACTGCGACGAGGTGGTGGTGGTGTTACAGGATTAACAGCTTCTACAGTATCTGGTACATTATTATCTGTAATGTCAGCTCCCACTATGCTTTCGGATGCGCTATCTGAACTAGTACCCAGCAGTTCATCCAGAACTACCTTACTAGTAGGTTTGTGGTCCACAATATAATCCTGTTCTAGGAAATAGGCGTTCGTGGAAACGATCACCTTCTTTTCCTCAGGATCATAAAATAGACCACCTTTGGTCTCCTTAGAATACCCTACAAATAAGCATACTCTGGTTTTAGATTCCATCTTTTCCCTCTTATCCCTTCGCACATGTGCAGGGCATCCCCATATTCTGAAATGCTGTAGCAATAGCTTTCGCTTTGACCACAGTTCTCTAGGGGTCTGAGGCACTGACTTAGACGAAACGTGATTCAGAATATAAACTGTTGTTTGTAGGGCATATCCCTAAAAGGTCATTGGTAAACTGGCATAACTCATCATGCTACGAACCATGTCCAACAAGGTTCGATTCCTTATCTCGGAAACTCCATTCTGTTGTGGGGTACCTGGAGCAGTTAACTGGGATTTTATTCCATGCTCCACCAAATACCCTAGGAACTCGTCAGATAGGTATTCACCTCCTCGATCAGATCGAAGGTTTTTTTATATATTTACCTGTCTGTTTTTCTACTTCAGCCCTGAACTCTTTGAACATGTCAAAGGATTCCGACTTCCGATGCATCAGGTAAATGTAACCATATCTTGAGTAATCATCAATGAAAGTGATGAAGTACTCATGGCCTCCTATCGCCTTGACGTTCATGGGTCCACACACATCTGAATGGATTAACTCTAATACCTCAGTGGCTCTTACTCCTTTGCCTTTAAAGGACCTCTTGGTCATTTTGCCTTCCAGGCAGGATTCACAGGTGGGAAGGATCTCCATAGGATCTGTTTCCAGAAGCCCGGCCTTCACTATTCTATGGATCCTGTCTAAGGCAATATGCCCAAGTCGTAAGTGCCACAGGTGGGTTAAATTTTCCGAAGGATTCTTACGCTTAGATGAATTAACATTAAATGCTGAAGTTATTATGTTATCTTTTTCAAATTTAGGACTTACAACATAGAGATGATTCTGAACCATTCCTCTTATTATAAAAGTTCCATTCAGTTTAAACGACACACCAGAAGCATGAAAATAAACTGAATAACCTTCATTTACTAAAGAAGAAACAGAAATTAAGTTACGTCTCAAGGACGGTACATAAAAGACATCTCTAAGAGTCAAAGTCTTATTATTCGAAAAACTAAGATTAACGTCTCCAATAGCTTCAGCAGCAGCCACGGCCTCAGTTCCCATGCTCAAGGTCACCTCTCCATCAAGCAATCTTCTGCTTTCCCGAAACCCCTGAAGAGAGTTACAGGCATGGTTAGTGGATCCAGAATCCACAATCCAACTAGCAAAAGTACTATTACTTGAAAGAAATGATTCAACAACTAAGAGTTGTAGATTACCTTCACCAGCATTCTGAGGCTTCTTGCAGTCCTTCTTCCAATGACCCTTCTTGCCACACCGGAAGCACTTCGTGCTCGGTTTCTTTGATTCTCCAGACCCAGAGGCCCCAACAGAGTCCTGCACAGGCAGTGACTTAGGTTTCTTTTTATGTTTCTTGCCCTGAGGTTTACCAGGCTTCTTGAAGGATCTGCGTTGCACGTGAAGTGCTTCGCCCTTCTGCTTGAAGCCATCCTCAGCTGCCTGGAGAGCTCCCAGAAGCTCTGCATTTGTCATAGCCAACTTGTTCAAATTAAAGTTGGTGACAAAGCCTTTAAAGGCTCCAGACAGTGACGAGAGGAAGATATCTTTCATCACCTCGCCTTCTAGCACAATGTCCATGGTAGCTAGTTCGTTCTGGAACCCAAACATTTTCATCATATGTTCCCGAACCAGCGTCCCATTGGACATCTTAGTGCCGACGAGTTTCTTGATGGTAAGGTATCGCGTAACGTGATTGTGACCTTCAAACATCTCCTTCAAGTACAACATCATGTCAGAAGCGTCGGGCATCTCCTCGACTTGCTTCTGCAGAGTTGTTTGCAAGGATGCTATAATATAGCATTTACATATCTCATTAGATTCCTTCCAGTCAGTGAATGCCTTTAACTGTGCCTCTGTGGCATTGGGTCCTGGCAAATCTGGCTCAGGGTCATTAAGGGCTGTCATATGTTTCCCAATCCTTAGGACCAGGTACAAGTTGCGCTTCCAGTCCTCATAGTTGGGACCGGTAAGTTTGTGGTCATTTAGGATAGCGGACAGGGGGTCTAACTTAGTCATCTGAAAATAAAGATTGAAAAAAGAGTATGCATTAAAAAACTTATTTTTATGGATTTTTAAAATAAGCTAATTATATCCATATGTCAACGCTACCCTCAAGCGAAGTCATTACCATTGATTAATTAACCATGTATGTAAGATCTCGGAATCGACTGTACCTGCCCTAGGGGGCATCATACAGCGTCAATCCGCTTACACGGGCCTTTTCCTTGACCCTATCCAAATCTGCCAACTAAGGGCTGTGATGGACCATGGTTATCTTTTGGCCAGTACCACGTGATCACCGTTGTCTTCGCAACGAATACCTCACGTGTACTTAGGATGCTTACCCACAAGCCTAAGCAATTACGACACGGGAGTTCATGCGACCCCCACTAGGGTGGGATGAAAAGCCCTTCTCTCCTGGCCCCGTAATCGCCATATCCTCAGGGAGGTCATTAAGTAATTTGACATGGAAACACACAGCTCCCACCCTAGGGCGTGTGAAGTTATGCATCCCCACCCAAACACAAAATGACTGGCCGTGGAGGCCAGAGGATCTTATAAAAGTCCTCTCTTGCATCCCTTATAATTCTGAGGGTTATTTTGCGAGTATGAATTTATGCAAATGCAAAGGTAGCGACCTCCTAAATACTAGACCCTGGTCACACCATGCTCCCACTAGCGTTCAAGCCCTTCGCCTAGCATTAATCACTCTCGGAATATCATAGTCCCTGCCTCAAGTGGATTTCTTCATTCAAGGGTCACATTACATATTCCAAGAATATCGATGCTTTGCAAAATTGGTTATCACGCTAATGCTCTGGAGCTAATCCTAGAGTCAGACTCACTGGAAAGGACTCCTACTAGTCATGGCGCCTTGATTATAGATTTGACAATTGATGTTCAATGGATCTCCATCTCATCTTTGATTTCGATGCTGGCCAAATAGGCACACCCGACTAGTCGGGTGCTCTCCTAATGGTGGCATAACCATATGTGATGGGATCCCACTAACATCAAAAGTCAACTAAATAATAGGCGTCATCTAGCGGGATCCTAACCTCAAACAGTCGCTTGGACCGGAGGGGAAAGACATCCCTCTGAAAACTGATAATCATATTATCTCATCGGGGTTCGATATGAAGCATAAAGAACTAATTAAAGAAAGCAACCATTAAAACTGAATTAAGTTCAGGGTCCGACCCCTGAACCTAATTTGCACAGCGCAGGCCTCTAGCTTTCTGCGCAAGGTTCCTCGGTCCGGCTTCTTCATCGCGCTCGCGAACACTTTGCCGGATCGTCTTCATCCTCCAGGGTTCCGCTTCCGCTCCCGATGGTGGATTTCTTTGGCACATCTTTCTTCTCGATCTGTAACCGAAAAAGTTTAGTACGCTTCGAGCAAGTGCTCGCTCGTACACAATTTCCTAGAAAGAAAAGAAAACACACCTAGGAAAAAGCCATGGGAAACCGAGGATGGTCAACCCCCATCACTCGCCCAATCTATGGCTTAATTACAAATCCACACATAGAAAGCAAATCCAGACATTTGCTAACTCGGGGTCCGACCCCCGGTAGCAAGCACAAAACATAGATCTAGATTTTTATAGCGGCGCCCTGCAAGAATGATTAATAGAACAAGCACAATCTATACATATGCATGATCTAAGCGTAAGAACCCCGATGATCTCACGCATTCATCATGCGCACACATGTTAGTTTCATGAAAAAACGTGAAACGCACACCACTAATGCGACTCTGATACCAATTGTTGGAATTTAATCCGGGTCAGAGGCTCGCAGCGGAAGCGATTTGGCGGTCGAAAGACCGTTCATGGTGCACGTTACACTATTTAATTTTCATAGAAACTAATCTACATATGTGTGCATGTGTATGCACGAGAATCGAAAACCCCTAACGGCAATCTAGCGTAATGATTAACTAGCATGCATGCAAATCATAATGCTCGCTAGATCTACATGTTAGATTACACATACCTTTCGTACGGATCTTTTAACCGCGGAGAATTGTCTTCTTTGTCGATGGAGACGGAAGATCGTTCGCGAAGATGCCGATGGTACGAATGGAGATGTTACCTTTCTTGTTCACCCGATCTCACACGATGCACGGAACGTCGCTCTCGGATCTCTGAGTGCCTCCGAAGAACGACCCTTCTCCTTCTTCAGAACTCCACGCGAGGAAGACGAAGTAGCAAGCGGGAAACGGAGAGAGATTAGGGAGAAAACTAGAGAGATGAGAGAGGAGGGGGTTCGGTTTTTCTCTGGTACATGGGGCCGGCGCCCATAGGTCCTTTTATAGGGCCGGCCAACCCCCTTGGATAAGGATCCAAGGGGATAATGACCCCCTCTCATTATCTCTCCATTATCTCCTTTTTATCTCTCTGTGTATTTATCCGTTTTCCCACTTTTTAGGGCTCGATCTTAACCGTTTTATCGCCCTATCCCTATCCATATGGCCGGCCCTATAGATGAGGGATTCTTATCCCTATATCATAGGGTCGGCCCTAGCAAGGTGCCTCACTACTAGGGTCGGCCAACAGTGAGGTCCGGCAGAGTGAGGTTTTTTTCCAAAACACCCCGACGCCTCATTTTGACCATTTCTAGCGTGCGATACCTAGCGGCCACTTCCTATTACCTACTATTAACTGAGGCCACCGGAGGGTGCCTCTAGCAAAGTCAACTAGTCAACTCGCAACATACCCCGGTGCATCGCACCTATGCAGCGAAGTTCACTTATGGCTAGGGATTACTACATGCGACTCTGCACTAGTCTCGGGCTCAACCTTAGTACTCGTATGTAGTTACGCATCTACCGTGCTCTAGTGCC
This sequence comes from Chamaelirium japonicum, assembly GCA_947650365.1. Taxonomy (NCBI): domain Eukaryota; kingdom Viridiplantae; phylum Streptophyta; class Magnoliopsida; order Liliales; family Melanthiaceae; genus Chamaelirium; species Chamaelirium japonicum. The sequence continues at coordinate 15,060 of CANTAL010000353.1, forward strand.
AAGCACACACGGAGCGTATACTTCTTTCTTCCTCCTAATGCTTATGGTGTTCCGAGGAGACGGTTCAAGAACCGTACATAATGTTGATAAGGTGGAACCATCAGGGACCGGGGTTCATGGCTTCCAACTCAAGCTCGATCGACACACTACCCGAGTGTACCATCGATCCTCTGAGCTCGAGTTAACCTGCGTAGCCACCCGGAGTGCGACGCAGGCTGCACTCCAATTCACCCAGACTTACTATGTTCTCCATCATACCCCTGCTCTCCGCTTAGTAGTGGTAAACCCGCTGTCCCTCCACTTGATGCCATGATTCACTTCGAGCGGTGAAGACTACCGTCAGACTCGAATGATCATATGACTTGGTTCCTTCCAGGTTGACCTATACATCGTACCTCTGATTACCCCGTCGAGTAATCGAACCCGGTCAACAATCAAACTGATGACCACCAGGCCTGGGTTTGGTACAGTGTAAGTCACACCAAGGAACGCACCTCCCATCAGGGGTGTGGATGGCCTGCAGGAGTGACACGCTAATGCAACGCCAGCCGGGTAACCCAGTACACCGTGGTTTTGGATCACTACATATGGACCCTCACATATTGGTGCGCCAAAGCACCACGCAACTGGTTAGTCCATCAGTCGTGGTTCCTCAGGGTTTAGGACCGTTTTACCCTAACCAGAAACACGGCTTAGTGTACCAGTGTCTGCTCACTGATCTGTACACCGTGTTAGTTCCGTTCAGCCACAGACACTGTGCCTGGTGATGACCATGGTGAAGACATCCCATGAACTGTCATCGCCAACAGCTTATCATGATGAGGCGACTAACCTGATCATAGCTGCGAACATATTTAGGTTATACGGGACCAATCCACTTAGTCTTCAACTCAGTGGACTACCATATAACCATGGCTCTCTGTTCTCTAAAGAACACGTAACTATGTTACGCACCTATATGCATCTCATATATATTAATAACTATCAATCTTTATTAGACCAAAACTTAAAGTTTTACAAGCTTAGAACACATCAATCCTAACAACAACACCCGTCGTCTTCAATCAAGGCATCGACTCCTCGCACGAAGAAGAAAGCCGGGAGAAGAAGGCCTGAAGCCGGTGCTACCCCTACCGTCTTCGTCAACAAAAGCCGATGTTACAACCGTCGCACGGAAGCTGGTGCTACCCCTGCCGTCTTCGTCAACAAAAGCCGACGCTACAACCGTCGTGCCGAAGCCGGTGCCACACCCGTCGTCTTCATCAACAAAAGCCGACGCTACAACCATCGCACGAAGATCGGTGCTACCCCCGCCGAAAAGCCAATACCGACGCCACAATCGTCGAGGAAGCCGGAAGAATAAAGAAGCCTTGAAGAAGTAACGCCAGTCGTTCGAGAAGAAGATCGAGTCTAAGCTAAAGTCAAAGCCAAACGCCAGAAGCCAAAGCAGACGCACCGGTAAAGCCCGCGCCAAAGCAACGCACGTGCCAAACCCAAGCAACTACGCCGGTCACGAGCAAAGCACCGCACGTTCTAGCCGATACGACACAAAGTCCGGAAGAACTAAAGCATCGCAAGTCTCTACCCGTCTACGTTCAAGCGCAAGCACCAAAGCAAAGCAAACGCCAGAGCCACGCCAAAGCTACGCCAAAGCCGAAAGCTAAAGCCAAAGCCGAAGCCAAAAACACGATCGATGCCGCGAACCGACGATCAAGGACGCCAAGTTCTAGCAAGGATCGAGGAAGACACGAAGGTCGAGGAACGAAGCCCAAAACCTCCCTAGCCGAGAAAGCGCGAAGCACGGACGGGACAAAATCAACGGCGGAAACTCCTTAACCTCTCAAAAACCCTCATCCTGTAAAGACCTCTGTCCTGGGCAACCCCTTCAGAGCTCTCGCACGAATACCACGTGGAGACGCGGATCAAAGGGACCCTCCAGAGGATCTCTCCCACAATCTCCTGATCAAAAATTTGTAATCTCGTGTGATCCGCAATAAAGACGACTCGAATCTTTTTCCGCGCTTACAGATTTCTGGCACGCCCGGTGGGACCTCCTCTCCTTTCATCCGTACGTTTGAAGGAGTTGCTTCAAGTTCGCCATGGCCGGAACGAATGATGATACGTTTGCTCCAACAAGCCTCTCACCTATCGCCGAGTCTCCACTACTCCAACACGGTGATCCAGAAAACCCGGAAGATGTCATTCCCCCGGTAGTACGCGTCTACACTCGGCGTACTCAAACTCTTGCGAACTTCTTCACGCCAGAAACTGCTACCGAAGATGCCCGCCAAGGCGCCAATGAGGCCTTGGTGCATGAAGAAACGAGCCTCAATCCTGGAACATCTGTCCAGAAATTTGGGGAGGACCAGCCCCAACCCCGAACCCATTTGGGTTCTCCAGCGGACTTTGCACCTCCCTTGCCGGGGGCAAACATCCGTCATCAAGCAGAAGCAAGTCAGCGTAACTACGTCTCCGACGACGATGGCGAGGGTGCGGGCGTGCAACATCGAGACGTCCTGCGACATCATCCTCCGTTTGCTCTCCAGCTCCAAGTCATGCAAATGGGTGAACACATGGCTCAACTCACCCGACTAATGGAAGAGAAAGATCGTCACATCAACACCTTGCTTCAGAGACTGAGTGCCAGGGATATCGCAATATTCGGTCAACCTCCTGCTTCTCCAGTAGCTGCTCCAGCCCCGTCTCCAACTTCTGCTCTTGCAGAAGTTGGCCCGGCAACACTAGCAACTACTCCTGCACTTTCCTCGGCTCCCGTGCCGGTCTCGGTGGCCGCGCAACCTTCAGTGGCAGCAACGATGAATGCCCAGCAAATACAAGCACTAGTGGCTGACATGATGCGTTCCCACGGCGGCAGCCTACCTCCGATTACGGCAGCATATTCGAAGCCTTACACTACAAGGATCCAGCAGCTGCGCTTCCCTACCGGGTTCCAGCCACCAAAGTTCCAGTACTTTGATAGGAAGGGGAATCCAAGGCAACACATTGCCCACTTCATCGAAACTTGCAACAATGCCGGCACATACGGCGACGAGATGGTGAAGCAGTTCGTTTGCACCCTCAAAGGTAATGCTTTCGACTGGTATGTTGATCTTCCTCCAGGATCCATTGACAGCTGGGATCAGATGGAGAGGGAATTCCTCAACCGCTTCTACAGCACTCGGCGCATCGTTAGCATGACCGAGCTTACTGCCGTCAAGCAAAGGAAGGACGAATCAGTAATCGACTACATCGATCGATAGAGGAATCTCGCCCTGAATTCACGAGATCGTTTGTCGAAAGACTCGCCTATTGAGAAGTGCACCCAAGGCATGCACTGGGGCTTACTCTACATCCTCAAGGGGATCAAGCCTTGGTCCTTCGAAGAACTCGCAACTCGAGCCCACGACATGGAGCTCAGCTTAGCAAATCGCGGGGACTCAAAGACCAAAGACTTCCTGAAGGTGGAAAAGAAAGACAAACTGCCAGCACCCAAATTGAAGCAAGTTAACGTCGCCGACATCACCTCGGCCTCCAAGCCACTCAAAATCAGCGGTAAGTCGGATCAAGAAAAGGGAGCTGCCATACCACCGCCTCCACCCCAAAGACAGTCAAAGATGACTCTAAAAGAACTCGAGGCCAAAGAGTATCCCTTTCCAGACTCGGAAGTCTCCTCCATGTTCGATCAACTGCTACAAGAAAAGATGATCGAGCTTCCTCCTTCAAAAAGGCCCGAACAGATGCATCGTGTCAACGATCCGCTCTTCTGCAAATACCATCGGCTGGTTAGCCATCCTATTGAGAAGTGTTTCGTCTTCAAAGAAAAGATCATGGCACTCGCAAAGCAAGGAAAAATCGAGATCGACTCCAGCGACGTTGCAACAGCAAACATGACGTCCATCGCCTTCGGTTCGTTTCAACCAATATTCGTTGCCACCCACCAGGGAAGGCCCAAGTTGCGCATCAATCGCCAAAGACCAATTACGAAGTTAGCTCCAAGACGGAAAGTCTCAAGACGACAGCAGTACGCTCCTAAGCTCGCTGAGGAAGAAACGTCACTGCCCTGGGGGCAACCGTCGCCTACGTCGACGTCTCTCTCAAACAAAGCTATGTCCCAACGGAATCTCCAGACAAGGTACGAGCAAGGAGACCCGGAGGTCGGTCTGTTAGGCCAGCCCTCAGGTAAATTCGACTACTACGTCCTCTATTCCAGACCTTCGCCTGTCTCAATAGAAGAAATCAAGCCCACCGACTGGGAGTCAGAAGGCGAACCACCAAGGTCCCCAGAGGAGCAAGGCTCCCCGACTCATGGAGAACCCACAAATCTCCAGACAAGGTACGAGCAAGGAGACCCGGAGGTCGGTCTGTTAGGCCAGCCTTCAGGTAAATTCGACTATTATGTCCTCTATTCCAAACCTTCGCCTGTTTCAATAGAAGAAATCAAGCCCACCGGCTGGGAGTCAGAAGGCGAACAACCAAGGTCCCCAGAGGAGCAGGTCTTCCTGACCCATGAAGAACCTACAGCTGCCACTCCAGACCTTCACCTTGGTAACGAAGAATCCACTGATGAAGATGCATGGGTCATGTTGCCTCGCAGACGAAGGCCATGGAAGCCAAGAAGTCGCAAGCTCGATCGGGTAACAAGAAAGCTTTCGAAACGAAGAACTTACAAAAAGAAAAGCAAATCTCCAGGAAGGAAGGCGTTCAAAGTACCGCCAGCGGACCCTGATGATCTCCTCCTACAAAACCCTCCAGAACCGACAACGCTGCAAGAGTTCTTCCCCGATTACTTCCTCCCAGCTAAACAGCAGCACGAAGCCTCTTGTTGCATGGTTGAGATTCACGTGGCGCCGGAAGAAGAAGATAGGATCAAGCCTTCTAAAGAAAGCAACACCGGCAACGAGGAGGATGATTCCGACAAAGAAAATACTGTTGCTTACGATGAGGCAATTCTACACTTGCCACTCATAGAAGCACTACACCTCGCAGAGAAAGCTCGCCTAGCAATGGCCGAGGCTTTGACAGACCCAGACAGCTACAAAATAAAGAAGAAAAACGCCGAGAAGGACGAAACTATTGTCTCATGTAACGCAGCAATAACTTTCTCGGATGAAGATCTGCAGCTCGGAACACGACTGCACAATCGACCTGTCTATGTCTCGGGATACATCAACGAGAAGCCGGTAAATCGAATCCTGTTGGACTGCGGCTCTGCCGTCAACATCATGCCTATCCAAACAATGCGCCAGCTCGGCATCACCACCAACCAGCTCTCGCAAAGCCAGCTGGTCATTCAAGGGTTCAACCAAGGAGGACAGTCCACCATAGGGATCATTCGTCTAAAACTCTCCATCAGTCAGCTTGACACGACGGTTCTTTTCCACGTCATTGACTGTCAAACATCATATCACCTTTTGCTGGGAAGACCGTGGCTGCATAAAAACGGTGTCGTAGTGTCTACCTGGCACCAATGCCTCAAGTACTACGAGGAAGGTCTGGAAAAGTGCATTGTTGCAGACGACAAGCCATTTAATGAGGCTGAAGCGCACCTCGCCGATTCCAAATTTTACCAAGCAAAGGACCTTGCTGCAGAAGTCCTTCCAGCTAAAACTCCTCGAACTCAGAAAGCTAAAAGGATGGAGCAGGACGAAGCTCTGCCAACTCCAAATCCAGTACCACCATCTAAGGCGATACACAAAGTCAAAGAAGTGCTAGCGCTAAGACGAAGAATGCGCATCAGCTCCAAGCCAAGATCCATGAAGCATACTCCATTACCTGTCAAAGCTACGACAGTCTTACGCCTCACGCCTCAGTGGCTTCGCAAAGATGAACCACCACCTTTTGCCTCGCCAAAAGGGATGGTCCAGCCGCTATCGGAAGCTAATGTCATCACTCTGCAAGAGATGACACTGCCACTACCCAGCCTGGGGCAAGCTTCAAATTCACCAAAACCCATCAATCCCTTCGAATCCAGCTAACTCACATTCAAGCCAAAAGGAAGTTGGGGGCAAAATGCCGCCAAGCTCCTGTTCAAAGCTGGCTACAACAAAGACAGTGCTGCACATATGAGTACGCTCCTGCCAGCTCCAATACCACACGGGATAACAAAGACTCAAGCCCATTTACTCCAGGGCGGCGAGCAGATCCCACCAAATCGGCGAGGCATCGGCTCCCGCCAAACCCCGATGGTCATCAAGATAACAGGAGAGAAGACCTTCACCTCTAACTACATTGAGGTGAAGTTGGTAGATGAAGCGGAAGAGGGATCGTCAGCCTCCGATGCACGCTCCACCAATGTCATTCATCCCGCTACAAAGGGCGCCAAAAGAAGACGATATCGAGCTCGACGTTGGACCGTACCTCAAAAGCAAAAGAAGAGCGTCAAAAACCAGGCAAGTCAAAATCCCATATTAGTATTCAAAAGACTTGGGCCAATCGGACAAGCAAAGCGAAGGTCAGTATTCGAGAAAGACCTCCCTATGGGAATCCCGGACCGAGAAAGACCTCCCTATGGGAATCCCGGACCAAGTCAATACAGTTCACGTTTTCGTGACCGACGAACTAGACCGGAGATAACCATTCATAGACTTTCTTGTCCACGGGAAGCTCCCTGAAGATCCGAAGCATAAGGTCGACATTCGCCGGCGGTCTCTGAAATTCTTCCACTTCAACAACGAGTTGTATCGTCAAAGCTACGATGGTGTGCTCCTAAGGTGTCTTGCAAAAGAAGAAGCAGAAACAGCACTAGAAGAAGTCCATGCCGGGATCTGTGGCTCACATCAGTCCGGTCCAAAGCTGCACTTTCGCATCAAGCGAATGGGATACTACTGGCCCACTATGATCAAGGACTCCCTTGAGTTTGTAAAAAGATGCCACACTTGCCAGCTGCATGGCGACTACATCCGTCAGCCTCCGGAACCTTTGCATCCAACCATCGCATCATGGCCCTTTGATGGATGGGGACTCGATATTGTCGGTCCGCTACCCAAGTCATCCAAGCAGCATCTTTATATCCCGGCAGCAACAGATTACTTCTCCAAGTGGGCTGAGGTAGTACCATTGCGAGAAGTTACCAGACACTCTGTCATCAACTTTATCCAGAACGACATCATCTTCCGGTACGGCATCCCTCGCTATATCGTTACGGACAACGGAAAGCAATTCAAGAATGCCGCTGTCAGCCAATTTTGTGCCAAGTTCGATATCAAGCAAAGGTGTTCAACCATGTACAACGCCTCTGCCAACGGCCTAGCTGAAGCTTTCAATAAAACACTCTGCAAACTTTTGGAGAAAGTCGTCTCAAAGTCGAAGAAAGACTGGCATGAACGCATGGGTGAAGCACTATGGGCATATCGCACGCCAACACAGGCGATTCCGTACTCGCTGGTATACGGAGTAGAAGCTGTCCTCCCACTTGAACTCCAGATCCCGTCACTCAGGATAGCCGTCCAGGAAGGCCTCGTCAACGGCGACAACGCTCAACTTCGCCTAGCAGAATTGGAAGCCCTGGATGGGAAGCGCCTAGAAGCCCAGCAACGCCTGGAATGCTACCAAGCCAGATTGACCCAAGCCTTCAACAAAAGGATTCGCCCCCGATCCTTCCAAAAAGGAGAATTGGTGCTCGCAGTCAAACGCCCCATCATCCTTTCACATCGAGGAGGAAAGAAGTTCGACGCCAAGTGGGATGGACCGCACGTTGTCAAAGAGGCCTACTCCAACGGCACATATCTTCTCACCACGCCAGAAGGGCTTACACTCGGCCCCATCAATGGCAAGTACCTCAAAAGGTACTATGCCTAAAAGCAGGGTTACATTCCTTGCAAAAAAAAAAAAAAAAGGAACTACGTGTGACTTGATCCCTCTCAGTAGGGTACGTAGGCAGCCTGTAAAGGTTCAGTCCAAACAAAAAAAAAACACAACCAAACTCTGTCATTCCAGAAGACAAGTCAAAAAAAAAAAATATAGATGCATGATATTAAGTTATCACCAGATAAAGAAAAGCAGAACTACAAATCTGTTCGACAAAAATGACAAGAAAGAAAAGGAAATGCGACATTGCTAGTAAAGCGAATTAAGTTCTTTGAGACGTTGGAGCAGCTCGCCGTCAGTAACCTCCATGCGCTCCAACTCTGAAGACCGAGAAGCTACCCGCTCCCTATGCGTCGCCAGCTCGATACGTTGCTTCGCCAGGTCTGCTCCAGAAGACCTCTCGATCGTCTCAGCTTTCTCGAAAGATGCGCGAGCAGCCTCTAGCTTCTTCCGTGCCCGAACAAGGCTCGCAGTGGCAATCGCATGCTGCGCCTCCAGTCGACGCTCCTCGTCCTCGGCCTTCGCCAGTATCAGGGGAAGGTCATCTTCCATCGAAGCCCGTTTCAAGCAATGAGCTTCACTATCCGCCAAGAGAACACGCATCTGTGCCTCAAATAAAGAGCCATCTACCTGGAAGGCCGCCAGGTTCTTACAAAACTCAGGCCCCTCAAGAACCCACCAGCTGCTCAAAGCGTCAAAGCCCTCTTCCTGGAAGGGTGCGAGCGTCGTCTGGATATACTTCCGACAGCTCTCCAAAAGAAGCACAGAGAGAAGGTCTCATGAACTGTACTTTCTCCTGTCAGCCTCTGAGTGCACAGGCAAGGTGGGCTCCGGTCCTGAAGACTCAAGTGTAGGAACCGCCTCCTGGACCACCGCCGTGATAACAGTCAGCGGAACCACCGGAGCTGAAGGAGGAGACACAGGCAAACCTTCCGACAAAACGACTGCGGGAGTAGCCTCTGCCGGAGTACCGGACCTAGCTAGAGGAGTCTGATCTCTCCCTACACTGGAGACCTCATCCTCCTCCCCAAAGCCCAACTGCTCCACGTCAATATCATCCAGGTTGACAGCACTGCCGGTAAAATCTGCTCCACACGCTCCCAAAAGCTCCAAGTTATCCCAGGGAACATCCAGCCCGCCACCTTCAATCAACGTTGCTCTGAGGGGAGAGCACTCCTGCCCAACCCCCTTCGGGGCAGACTCGCAGTCCGGTCCAATAGACCCTGCCAAAATGAGAGGTGGACAACTCAGCCAACGAAGTAAGAGTACAAGCACAGAAATTCATGAGAAACTAGAAACAAATATACCTGCAGCATCCGATGAAGATACCCCAGAAGGAGGGATTACCTCATCGGCAAAAAGCCCTAGCTCTCCCTCTCGAGCTGGCCCTGCCTCGCCAGCACCAGTCAAAGCTGCCTCACACAAGAGGTCCAACTTTCTCCTCTTGGGAGAAGCACACCCACTCCAAGAAGCCTGAGTCTCAGGAAGACTCTGAACCTTGGAGGACGGAGCCATCTCAACTTCTTGCACAGAAAGTGAAGCCTGGGAAGTACTTTCTCGACGGCCACAAGATTTCTCTGACCATCGCTCCTCGGACCAAAGACGGCGATCCTCCAACCCCGCCAAAGAGTCAAAAGGAAAGTCAGCCCGCTCGCTGCTAGCAAGGACGTCTAGCGGAAGGCTAGCCAAGAGGGGAAGCACCGACCCGTTGACCCAGCGGCGATACTCAGGAGTTGCAGCATCCTTGCCGCCCGACTTAATCCCCGGTGAGAAAGTACACCCAGTAAATCGATCGTAAAGTGCTCCCCAGAGGCGGTACGCCTCCTGCGGAGTGTAACGTAACCGCAGGCGCAAAGGAGTCCCAGGCAACTCCTGCCGAAAACCCTGCTGGCGAGCAAACCGGTGGGGAGAGTACCGTGCCACCTCCACTACATCCCCACGACGCCAAACAAGATACCCAGGCCTGCAACTCACCATGCTCCAGTACAAAGGCTCGGACATCTCTGCCCCATCACACACCAGGGATTTCATAGAAGGCGCAAGTACATTTTTCGATACAAATTCAAAGTCAGAAGGGCCCATGCGCCGCAAACACTCTCGGGCACTAGGCTTCGGACGCTCTCCCCTTCGGAAAGTGAAGCCCAATCCAACCATAGAGGTAATGCAGGGGGCAAAAGGAACTGGCTCTGCCTACTTCCCCTCTTGCATTACCCGCACTCGATAAACTCCATTAGGTGCCGCTAAGCCCGCCATACAACGAGTAGAGGATCGCCGGCGCCAGGTTAAGAAACTCTACAGTCACTATCCGAGCAGCTGCAAGGAAGGTCCCAGGGCGTACCACATCCCCTTCCCAGGGTAAAGCAAAGCGGCAGAGAAAAAGTACTAACCCCGCTGACCAGTAAACAGCACGCCAATCATCACTGCATTCTTCAAGTCCCAAAACTTCCCAGGGATGTTGCACCCCGGCCATGGAGCACCACTCTTTCTTCAGAGATTCAATCGGTCGCCGGAAGGTGCCAGGCACCGGTCTCTTTGACGAAGCATATCTTCACATCGGGTGACTCGAAGGGGGAGCGTGACGATACTCTCCTCGAAACCAGAAGTCCACCCAATTCGAGTGAAGTACCCGGTCTGACCGCTCGCGCGCCGCTATAATAGCATACGCCTTTAAAAGCAAAAGGCAGAAGCTAGGAGACTCGTCTGGGTCTGTCAAAACCTCCAGAGAAGGAACCTCCTCCTGATAGTAGCTCCGAACTTCTGGACACCCAGAGATGACATGCACGTCACGAAGGGTGATCCCGATTTCACCAGCTCCGGTCAAGAAGGTGTTGGTCAAAGGGCACCACTGCTCACACAGAGCCCGGTACATACCGTCCGGACGGCTGTACTCCCAACAAGCCAGCTCCACAAACCTCGCCAGACGCTCCATCCCTGGCTCTGCCTCCAACGCGCCAGATAGCTCTCTCATCCAGTCCCGGAAACCTCCCAGATACGTGACATCCCCACGCGGTTGAATCACCATACCCCATCGCGTACGGCGGGAGCATATCATCAAAGCAACAACAGGGACCGGAACCGATTCCTCGTCAGTATGGTGGAACGGCAGCCCCAAACTAGGCCGGACGATTTGCCGAGAAGATCCTTCGTTAGTAAGGATACGCTCGCCAAGTTTCAACACTCGACAAGAGCCGTCGGTCACGCCGTCCTCGCAAACTCGCTCGTGCGTCAAAAGCTGAAGCACTGACAGTCCGGTCTCCTGTCTCGAAGCACGGTGGTGGAAGACTTGCGCGAAAGGGAAGCAAAGATGCGTACTCCCGTGAGAGACCGCATCGACAATCCAGCCAGAACTTGGAAAGCTCTCGTAACGACGAGACCTGAAAAAGAAAGAAGGCAAAGCCTAAGTCAGATAGTTTCCGAATACAGAAACGAAAAATCGGGGGGGAGGCCTAAGCAAAAGGGGCGCCCCATCCTTCGAACAAATAAAGATAAAAAGGAGGGGGGTCACGACAAAAAGCCGCAACCCCCTCTCTCTCTCTCTCTCCTATCAAAACATGCAGGGGGGTGCTGCCGTCCTTCGAGCAAATAAAGATAAAAAGGAGGGGGGTCACGGCAAAAAGCCGTAACCCCCCCCTCTCTCTCTCCTATCAAAACATGCAGGGGGGTGCTGCCGTCCTTCGAGCAAATAAAGATAAAAAGGAGGGGGGTCACGGCAAAAAGCCGCAACCCCCTCTCTCTCTCTCTCCTATCAAAACACGTAAAAAGGGGGGGGGTGCTGTTGGTCTCGACCGGCCTCCGCGCCCGTGCCGCTGTTGCACCGACCGCCTCCGCCTCCGCCTCCGGCCCACAGCCCCCGGCCGAGCCCGACTCCGGCCGCCGCTCCCTCCGCTTGCACCCGCCTCCGGCCGCGCGCGCCCGCCCGCGCCCTCCTCCGTGCCTGCACCCACCTCCGGCCCAAGCCCGTCGCGCTCGGCCTCCACCTCCGGCCCGCACGCAGCCCTGCGCCCACGCCTCCGGCCCGCAAGCCCGTCATACCACCGCCTCCACCTCCGGCCCGCGCGCAGCCCTGCGCCCACGCCTCCGGCCTGCAGCCCCCGTCGCGCTCCACCTCCACCTCCGGCCCACACGCAGTCCTGCACCCACGCCTCCGGCCCGCAGCCCCTGCCGCCTCCGCCTCCACCTCCGGCCGCACCATGCAGCCCCCGGCCGCGCCCCTCCTCCAGCCAGCGCCGGCCGCACCCTGCAGCCCCCGGCCGCGCCCCGTCTCCGACTCGCATGCCGGCCGCATCCCGCAGCCCCCGGCCAGACCCGTCTCCGGCCACCGCAGCCCGGAACTCCGTTGCCATGCCATGCGAAGAAGAAGAAGAAGAAGAAGAAGGAGGAGGAGGAGGAGGAGGAGAACCACCTCGCTTGCGACCCTCCGCCGTCCACGGGCCGGCGATCTTCCCTCCTCCGTGAACCCCATGGCGTCACCATCTTCATCCTCCGCGGCATCGTTGCGAAGCAAGAAACCCTAGCAGAGCTCTCGACTCCAAGCCGCCGGGAATTGTCAATAATGAAAAGAAACGAAAACGGGGGGGCCTTTTAAAGACCTAATCCCACACGAATACGCGACTCAAGTCCAAGCGCTACGCGTTTCCCGCGGGCGCACTCGAACTTGAGGGGGCACTTGTGGGCATCGAAATTAACCCACGGGTCGAACCCGATTTGTACACGAAAAATAGGCCCGCACTCAACGGCCTTCGGGTCGAACCCGACTCGCCCATGCAACTTGGGCCCGCACACAACGGCCCACGTGCGGAAATCCGGCCTATACACAACGGCCCACATACAACTTGGGCCCGCACACAACGGCCCGCATGCAAAATTGGGCCCGCACACAACGGCTCGCATGCAAAATTGGGCCCGCACACAACGGCCCGCATGCAAAATTGGGCCCGCACACAAACGGCCCGCATATGCACTCGGCCCGCGTGCAAATTCGGCTCGCGCGCCACAGCCCAACTTTGTGTGCGGGCCCCACCGGACTCGTTACCCGAACACAAAGAGGGGGGCCCACCGGCCCCCCTTCTAGAAAACCGTGCCCCCCTCCTCATGGGGAGGTGGGGCCGGCCATAAAGAAAAAGAAAACAAAAAGGAAAAAGAAAAAGAAAAGAAAAAGAAAAGAAAGGAAAAAGAAATCAAAACCGCCTCGATGCGGGGGGAGGTGGCGTGGACGTCTACGTAGCCGTAGATCCGCGACGATCCCTCGATCCAACGGACAAGATGACGTTGTGTCGCCATCCGATCTAAAAGTGCAACAAGAATAACAACTCAATCTTTAAAAGATCGAGTCACATCTAGCCCATAACCACCCCAACTAAAAAGGAGGGGATCGGGTTTGTTTCCTTGAATAAAGGAACAGTATCTTGATGGTTATGGGGGGAGATATCGGATGAAACAAAAAAGATTTCAGCCATATCTCCCCCAACCGCCCCCCTTTGCCTATAAATAGAAGGGGTGGGGGAAGGCACAAAGGGTCCGAAAGCCGAAGACGAAAGAGCTCCGCAAGAGAAGCTCCAACGCTCGACGACCGAAGGCTTCACGAGGCACGGCAAGCACGTCCTACAGGAATCCTTAGCCCTTCAAGTCCTCATCAACGTGAAGACCTTACACTCGAAGGTCAAAGCTTCGACTCCTCGCACGAAGAAGAAAGCGTGGAGAAGAAGACCCGGAGCCGTCATCACCCGATTGCTCCAACGATCTTCATCAGCTCCGAAGACGCCATAAGCAAAGGCCGGAGAAGAAGATCGAAGCGACAACACCCGTCGTCTTTAATCAAGGCATCGACTCCTCGCACGAAGAAGAAAGCCGGGAGAAGAAGGCCTGAAGCCGGTGCTACCCCTACCGTCTTCGTCAACAAAAGCCGACGTTACAACCGTCGCACGGAAGCCGGTGCTACCCCTGCCGTCTTCGTCAACAAAAGCCGACGCTACAACCGTCGTGCCGAAGCCGGTGCCACACCCGCCGTCTTCATCATCAACAAAAGCCGACGCTACAACCGTCGCACGAAGATCGGTGCTACCCCCGCCGAAAAGCCAATACCGACGCCACAACCGTCGAGGAAGCCGGAAGAATAAAGAAGCCTTGAAGAAGTAACGCCAGTCGTTCGAGAAGAAGATCGAGTCTAAGCTAAAGTCAAAGCCAAACGCCAGAAGCCAAAGCAGACGCACCGGTAAAGCCCGCGCCAAAGCAACGCACGTGCCAAAGCCAAGCAACTACGCCGGTCACGAGCAAAACACCGCACGTTCTAGCCGATACGACACAAAGTCTGGAAGAACTAAAGCATCGCAAGTCTCTACCCGTCTACGTTCAAGCGCAAGCGCCAAAGCAAAGCAAACGCCACAGCCACGCCAAAGCTACGCCAAAGCCGAAAGCTAAAGCCAAAGCCGAAGCCAAAAACACGATCGACGCCGCGAACAGACGATCAAGGACGCCAAGGTCTAGCAAGGATCGAGGAAGACACGAAGGTCGAGGAACGAAGCCCAAAACCTCCCTAGCCGAGAAAGCGCGAAGCACGGACGAGACAAAATCAACGGCGGAAACTCCTTAACCTCTCAAAAACCCTCATCCTGTAAAGACCTCTGTCCTGGGCAACCCCTTCAGAGCTCTCGCACGAATACCACATGGAGACACGGATCAAAGGGACCCTCCAGAGGATCTCTCCCACAATCTCCTGATCAAAAATTTGTAATCTCGTGTGATCCGCAATAAAGACGACCCGAATCTTTTTCCGCGCTCACAATCACTATGGCAAGTTAATCATCCTCACAAAAAATCAACAAAATCTGAAACTTCTAAGGATGCCGATTGAATCAAGCTTTTTCTGAACCGTCTATTTGAACCGTTAATTTGAATAACACATTTGGCGCCCTTATAAGTTTTAGAAATTGCTGGTTTTTTGTGAGGATGATCAACATGGCAATGTTGATCATCCTCACAAAAAACCAGCAAATTTGGAAACCTCTATCCAACGATTATGGCAAGTTGTAAGTGGGAGGTAAATTTACCTCCCATTTTGGGTTGTCAACGGATCCCACCCCTATATATATATATATATATATATATATATATATATATATATATATATATATATATATATATATATATATATATATATATATATATATATATATATATATATATATATATATATATATATATATATATATATATATATGACAAGTGAGTCACATTCATTTTAGATCTCACACTTCTTTGAACAGTTGCGATGTCGTCTGTGCCAAATGACGTATATCAAGCTCATTCGGGCATTGGTTGAGTTTCTTACTTATACTTATAAAAGCAAATGTCTCTGTGCCATGCGTCAACCTTCCTATTTCCCACTCTTTTTCGTCTCTCTCTCTTTCTCTCTCTCATTGCGGAGCGAGATTC
This sequence comes from Chamaelirium japonicum, assembly GCA_947650365.1. Classification (NCBI taxonomy): domain Eukaryota; kingdom Viridiplantae; phylum Streptophyta; class Magnoliopsida; order Liliales; family Melanthiaceae; genus Chamaelirium; species Chamaelirium japonicum. The sequence goes on from CANTAL010000353.1 coordinate 30,297, forward strand.
AATGTCGATTAGCCCTCCCACCCCCCCTCCTCCCACTTTTCTCTCTCTTACTCTTTTTTCAATTGTGACATCCTTCTTTCAACAAAATGATGAGCAAGATTCAATACATCAAACGGTATCATAGCCGTCTGTGCATTGTACGGGATTAGTACTAGTCTATTCATCTATCTATACTATTCTTAAAAAGCTGAGGCCTTTGGTGTCACATGAAAACCTCCCTGCGCATCCCCCCTCTCTCTCTCCACATGGCGGAGTTGGATTCGGTGTCGGATGTGCGATCCGTTCGAGCTACATCGCGGCCGTCGGCAAGGCAACAGAACTAGTAGTTAATCTAAAGAAAAAGGTCCAATAATGGGTAGACATGATACCATCCATCCATTCTCAAAGCTTATCCCTTTCTGCACCCCCATTTGCTGTTGCAGACTTGCAGTGGTCCACTTGGACCCATACAGCTCAAACTCGATCACCCATTAGTATTTAATACTAATTAATTAGGAAAATAATTAAACATAATTAGACTGAGATAATGATTCGGATTTTATTTTATACAGCCGATGATGATCGCTCAAACTCTCAAAGCCCCACACAACGCTACGATCGCAGATCAGCGGTCAGAAGTACCAAAGGGTCGGCCTCGGTCGCTTGCTGCCGACGCCACCTAATGCCGGGGAGATTTGAGGCACCGTGAAAGCGTCGTCGCTCCGCCGGTCTCGGCCCGCCTTCACCCCGTGGTTCACCTCCTTCGGCCAGAGCCCTTGGCGGTGCTCGGTGGCGGCCGGAGGATTGGGTGGTGGGACCTGAGGCACGTGGGGGACCCAGATGGGGAACTCCTCCATCCTGGCTCCCGGCCCGCTGGGCTCCAGTTCCGTATCCAGAAACGGCAGCAGCTCATCCATCTGCACGTAGAATCAGAGCACGGATTTCAATTTTTTTTTTTTTGGGTTTTGGTTGGAATACGGAGTAGGGTCAGGGGATGGGAGTTTGCAGACCTTCCGGACACCGTCGGCCGCAGTGGCGGCGGCGGCGGCGGCGGCGGAGGCATCGTCGACCAGCAGGTCCTCGACGCGCCAGCCCGAAAGCATGTTGATCAGGTACTCCGAGATGCTGCTGCCGCTACTGTTGCTGGTGGTGGCGGTGGTGTTGGATACCACGGAGTCGTCCACCGCCGGAGCTTGGTCGTGATGGGCTTTGATGGCACCGGCGGGGTGGGTGTTGTGGCTGTGCTGAGGCTCTGGCTCCGGGTGCAGGGCGCAGGAGGAGGGGATGGGGGTGGCGGAGAGCCGGGCGCCGGTGAGGAGGAACCTGCTGTGCTTCATGGTGAGCTGGTTGGCGGTGTGGATGGGGACGTCGCAGTCCTTGCAGAGGATGGCCCGGTCCTCCCGGCAGAACACGAACCCTCGTTTCTCCTTTAAAACCCAACCACCCCGGCTCAATTCTTCTCTTCATCACACACACACACATAGAGAGAGAGAGAGAGAGAGAGAGAGAGAGAGAGAGAGAGAGAGAGAGAGAGTAGTGCAAACCTGACAGACGTCGCAGAGAGGGTGGGGATTGTCCGACGGGTCGGAGGAGGAGGAGGGGAGGAGGAAGGGGAGGCGGCGGTGCTTGCCAGCCAGCTTGTTGGCCCAGTGGACGGAGCGGTCGCAGGTGCTGCAGAGGGCCGCCTCGTCGGCACAGCAAAACACGGAGGCCTCTTCCCTGCGGCACACGTCGCACTGTATCTTCATGTTCTCCTCCTCCCCTTCCTCTCCTCGGAAGTGAGAGAGAGAGAGAGAGAGAGAGAGAGAGAGAGAGAGAGAGAGAGAGATCTGGGTGTTGGTCAATGGAGCTAGAGTTGGAAGAAAGCTGGATTGTATGAAAAAGTGGAGGGGATTGGGGGTGCAATAATTTTAAGCAAGCCGAGAATCGATCTATTGATTGGATTAGTGGAGAGAGATATAAAATATGAAAAATGATTGGGTCCCATCTCTATAGGCACCAAGCAAGCCCATGATATGACAGTGTAAATCCATTTATTTGACGACCATCCTATTTTTTGTTAGAGGTAGGGTTCGAGTCTAAGTTAAATGGGTTCGGGTCGTAAACGGGTTGACAATACTAGCCCGTTTAGTAAACTGGTCGGGTCCAGGTTTTATCTTCGACCCGTTTAAAAATCAGTTTGGGCCGTGTCGGGGTCGAGTCAGATCTACCCTGCATTCGATCACAGTGTGCGATGGGTTCAACGGACGATTATGATCAGGACACCCATGAGAGAGAGAGAGAGAGACAGAGAGAGAGAGAGATGGTGGCCGATGTACAGGTGGCCGGGGAGTGTGTGCGCGCGTGTTTGTATATGTGTGTGTGCGTTTGAGAGAGAGAGAGAGAGAGAGAGAGAGAGAGAGAGAGAGAGAGAGAGAGAGAGAGAGAGAGAGAGGGCCAGGGTAAAGGTGGAGGGTGGTTGGTCGGAGTCATGTAGTAGTGCTCTGGAATGGTGGGTCGGCAAGGTGCAGCCGGAGACCAGGGCGTTGGGCGTCGAGTGGACTGGGGTCGGGCGCCAGGTGGACCAGGGTCGGATCGAGGCGTCGGGCGACAGGGCACTAGGGATCGGGCGATTCGGGCGTCGGGGCACCGACGATCGGCTGCACGATCGCCGGCTTCTCTACCCCCAGATCTCTCTCTCTCTCTCTCTCTCTCTCTCTCTCTCTCTCTCTCTCTCTCTCTCTCTCGCACGGTCGGTGCGAAATTAAACGATTCTTATCGGGTCTTACCGGGTCTACTCGTTTATAAACGGGTCGGATACGGGTTTAGGGTCTAGACATGATTAGTTAAACGGGTCGGGTCCGGATTTAGGGGTTTTGGACACGACATGAAACCGGACATGACACGACCCGACCCATTGCCAACCCTAGTTAGGGGTGGCAATCCTTGACCGGACTCACTAACCCGACCGAACCTGACCAAACGTTAGTGGGTTTGGGTTTGACCTAAACGGGTTCGGGTCATAAACGGGTTGACCCGACTGACCCATTTATTAAATGGGTCGGGTTTGGGTTTGTACTTATAACCTGATTGACCTGACTTGACCCGTTTACCAAATGGGTTGTGTCAACCCGACTTGATCTAATCCCACTTAAACCGATTCAACCCGACCAAACCCGATCAAACATGATCAAACCCGACCCAACCCTATCAAGCACGAGTGTTTTATATGGTTCTATTAAGCCAACCTGACCCGACCCATTTATTAAACGGGTCTGGTCGGGTCAACCCATTTATTAGGTGGGTCAAGTTTGGGTTTAAGTTTTTGACCCATTTATTAAACGGGTCGGGTTCGGGTTGCCCTTATACCTATGTCTCAACCCAACCAGAGCGGACCCATTGCCACCGCTACTTTTTGTTTGCCTTACCTTCATTTTTTAAAAGAATTAAGAATGAATTAATGCCTGCTCTTTTTGGGAGTTGTGTTTTTTATTTTATAAAATCCTTAACTTTTTATATGCTCATCGAAATTATAAAAAATTAATATTTTTGGAATCTACTAATCAAGATCTACCAAACTAGACACATTGTGACTATAAAATTCTCAAAAAAAACACCTAGGATATAAGAAACCTATAACTAAGTGATATTTTACCGAATTAAGTGACATACTGATAATTACAAATAAACAAAAAAAATTACATTGTAAACCAAATCATCACATAAACTGACTAAATATCACTTTTCAAAATCAAATATCATGTAAATTGACAGTTGTAAAATTAAGAAACACTTTTTATCAGTAGTTTGTGTCTGATAAAGTGTCTCTTGATTGCAACTATCAGTTTTACGTGATATTTGCTTTATAAGTGATATTTAGTCAGTTAACGTGAAACCAAGATTTCGAAAGTGACAAATTTCAGTTGTTTATAACAATAAGAAAATATCATTTAATTCGATAAATATTACTTAATTATATGATAGTCTTATATCCAATTTTTTTTCTTAGAATTCATAGGCAATATGGGTCTAATTTTGTAGAGCTCCATGTGTAGATTCCAAAAATACAAATTTTATAATTTTTTGATATATAAACAAGAAGTTATGGATTTTTTAAAGTAGAAAACTCAACTCCCAAAAAATATTATTTAAAAAATCTGATGGATATGGGAGCTGATGCTTGCCGCATATAGAGCGTGTTGTTGAGGGCAATTAAGACATTTGAAGTTATCATTTTCACATTAGATTGTTAATCCGTGGATGGTTGCCACATCATGGGCTTCATGATTGGGCCTATATAATGGGGCTCCCCTGTCACTATTGTATAAATATTCATCAAAGGATATATATATAGAGAGAGAAGTACTATGGGCGAAACAGATAGCGAGGGGAGTTAAAAGGGAGACTGGATGATAGGTCACTCTCTAGGAATTTATGCTCCGAATGGGAGCCTGCCACGGGACTAGAGTATTTACTGTTCTTAGTTTCTGGGCCTATTCGCACCCATGATATCTTTTTTCGTCCCCCATCAAGTAGCGGTTGTTTCCCCTCTTTCTTTGTTAGATGACATCCTTGATCCTTCACCATCTCGCTCCATGTTTGACTACCAGAATCTCTTTCATCCGATTGGGTATAGTCTCCTCTGGCTCGTTGGAGTCAGACCGTAGACTTCAACTAAAATCCTAGATTGTGATTCCACTATAGCCTATCGTTCGGACCACTACGTAACATTTGAACTGGAGCAATGGATGCAAACCAAAGGAGAGTTGTGTGGTATTTGCAAAATTAAATAAAACTAATATAAGCGATTAAACTAAGGAATGAAATCAAGTAGAGAGAATCTAGGGCTGAGAATCCACCACTAGTGATGAACTAGCCTGTTTATGCCAATTAGGTTTGTCAATTCCAATGGAGCATTTCGATCCATTATGATTATGAATCATAACGGAATCTTAACGAGAGTTATTACCTTCGATTGCATGACTTATCTTTGGTTGACACGATCCATCATTTGGAGGCACAAATCATATCCCCTTGGCATAACTCATCTCTTAGATGGATAATAATTCAAGCAATAGATATCTTACCATCACACACATAGCATGCACCATTGTTAGTTTAACACGGTATGACTTTTTAGGGCACAAACCATCTTCCTAAGCATGGCGTATCTCTTACGAGATGGTAAGGAACATTAAAAGAGGAGCAAGACAAAGATACAATCTATTAGATTCCTATGACATGGATTTTGTAATAAAAGTATGCAAGATGAAGGAACGGACAACAAAATATAGAAATGAAATGTCTTGTCAAACTATTCTCCAATTAAAAGAACGAAACCCTATAAGTATATAAATAGTACTAGAACAAAAGCTAGGGCGTAATCGAAGCCCTAGAATGAGTTTAGCCGCTTATGGTAGGGGAGACGATGAAGGAGTTGATGGGGATGACGAATGATCCATTGTGACTCCTTTTCTTCTCTCTCGATCTTTCTCCCAGTAATGACAATTCCCAAAACGAAAAATGGATGTGTTTCTTCAATAGAGACATCTATATGTAGGCTTTGAAACATAGACGATTAGTAATTATATCGCAGGTGATCTCGACCGTCCAGATTAGGGCGTTAGGGTTGTCTGATCTCCATGGTCGATTGATCGGCGTTCGAGCCCGATCGATCGGTTGTGGCCTTTTTACTGTTTGCAAAGAAGCCTAGGTAGTGGCCGATCGATCGGTCCTTGGGAATTCTCTGTCTGTGGGGCTTATGTGTGGAGGTTGTCTTTGGAGTTTGATTTTCTCGTGGTTGCCTTTATCCTTCCTTCTTGTTATGCTTCGCCCAATGCCACGTTTAGGGCTGATTTTCGGATGGATCGGATCGGATCGGAATAGAGGTGTTCGAAAAATTTCCAAAAATTTTCGGAATCCCAAATGGTGTTCCGATTCCAATTCCGAAATTTTGAAATTTCAAAATCCAATTCCGATTCGGAATTTTTGGAATTTTTCGGAATGTTACATTTTGGAATTTTTTGAAATTTTCGGAATTCTCCAATTTTGGCAGTTTTTTGGATTTTTTTTTCCGACTTTCCAATTTTGACAGAATTTTGGAAATTTCAGAATTGCACAACACATTCTGCTTCAGATGAGTATTGGTTGGGTTGGGTCAGGTCGGGCAAAGGGTGGAAAAGGTAGAGTAGGATTTGGTAGGGATTTAGAATTTTTGAGTATTATATGCAGTGCATCGCGGGCTATTGCCTGCTGGTGTTGAGTTGGACCCATTTTAAGTTTATATATATATATATATATATATATATATATATATATATATATATATATATATATATATATATATATATATATATATATATATATATATATATATATAGAGAGAGAGAGAGAGAGAGAGAGAGAGAGAGAGAGAGAGAAATATACACAGCAATGCATGCCGTCTGATTAAAAAAAAAAAATACACAGCAACTAACCATTCGATCGTCATCATTCAGCCATCCGATTTAAAAAATATATATATGGATCATAGTTGTCTCTCACTCACTCTCTCTCTCTCTCTCTCTCTCTCTCTCTCTCTCTCTCTCTCTCTCTCTCTCTCTCGCGAGGCAGCCCCAACCCCGACCCCGGCTGTCCCCTCCGACACTGACACCGGCTCCCCCTCCCCGACACCGGCTCCCCCTCCCCGACCCCGGCTATCCCCTCCCCGACCCTGGCTCCCCCCTCCGACACCGACACCGGCTCCCCCTCCGGCTCCGGCACCATTCCCCTCCGGCCCCTTTCCCCTCCGGCTCCGGCACCATTCCCCTCCGTCAGGCCAACTCGACTGTGAATCACAGTCGCCCCCTCCGGCAGGCACCCCAGACGGTCGGGGGTGCCTGCCGGAGGGGACGACTGCGATTCACAGTCCTGCTGCTTGATGGAGGGGAATGGGGCCGGAGCTGGGGTGCCGGAGCTGGAGGGGATAGGGGAAGGGGGATGCCGGAGGGAGGAGGTCTGGGAAGGGGGACCAGCGTCGGGGCTTGATGGATCTACGCCGGAGGGGGAGGAGACGAGGGCTGCCGGACGGAGGGGAAGGGGGGGCTACCGGAGGGGGACTGCCGGAGGTGGGCATCGATCACCGGAGGGGAAGGGGGGTCGGACCATCGGGGATGGGAAGAGGTTGATGCTGGAGAGAGAAAGAGATCTCTCCATCAGGTAGTTGTTGTGTACTTTTTTTTTAATTGGACGGCATGCATTGCAGCGATCGGACGGCTAAGAGCTGATAGCCTAATTTTGAAATGGGCTGTCAGCTCATACCCTGTATTATATATATATATATATATATATATATATATATATATATATATATATATATATATATATATATATATATATATATATATATATATATATATATATATATATATATATATATATATATATATATATATATATATATATATATATATATATATATATATATATATAGACAACTTTGGTGCCTTTGCCCAAGGGCTGTTAATGCACAACACATGCTGATTCGGATGGGTCTGGGTTGAGTCGGGTCTGAATAAAACATCAAAAAAAATTGGATTTTTCGGATCAGATGTTTTCGGAAATTTTGGATCGGAAATCAGAATTTTCGGAATACTCCACACCCTTCCAATTTTGATCTGATTTATTTCGGAATTTTTGAAAATCGGAATTTCGGAATTCGGATTTAATTATATGGTGCCAAAATCAGAATTTTTCGGATCGGTTTCGGACGGAATCGAAATTTCCGTTCCAACTTGCACCCCTAGCTGCGTTTCATTGTTTGTGGCTATTTTCCTACTAAGCATGAAAATTTACTCAATTAGAATGGTTTAACATAGATATATCATAATTAAGCATTGGTTTAGGGCATGCATATGATGTATTTATATAGCGATCACTGAGCCTGTAACCTAATGATCTGTTCTAATAATTGTGCTAATGTGACATTACATATCGATAAGAGATATACATGTGACTATCTAGTAGACACATATATTATTATAATGAAATATTTGAATGGTCCATAAGGGTATTGTATTGGACCACAAATATCTCTTTGTATTCACTGTAAGAATACAGAGGATTCTGTAGTGACTTTGGACTGACATGGCATAATGATCAATTTATCTTGGGAACATACATTACAAAAGTGATAAGAAATATATGTAATAATATCTTATGGTCCTTTAAAAGGTGCCCACATGAGTTTTCAATTTTATGTCTCATCATGGTAGAACCTGGATGACCAAGACGATCATGCGAAAGTATAAATACATATTTATCAATAAACTTTATTCTTTTAGTGGTATATACTTCGACTGTTTGGATTGTCGTATAGTACAATCCTAATGATAAAGTGGGTAATTTTTCTAAGATTAGCTTCTAACCAGAGACATTGGTTTTGATGCAGAGATATTTTGTATCAATTGTACTTATGGCCTCAATATGATACTCATTTTGACGTATATCCTTAAAACATACTAAATTTCTTCTAGATTTAGCTAAATACAATGCATCTTTAATGCGTAATATTGTTCCTCCAGCTAATACTATGGTGACTCTTCCAGAGCCCTCGATTAAATTAGCAGAATCCGATATGGTGTGGATATTACTCTTTGTTAATGTCAAGTGAGAGAAATAGTTTTGGTCTCTCATGATTGTATGTGTGATAGTAAAGTCTGCTAAACACATATCCTCATTATCTATCTTGGGATTGATCGATATATCTAAACTTTGCATCATAATGTTGATGCATTTGAGGCGATGATTGTACATAAAAAATAAAATATTTAAATAAATATTATGATGACAACTTTGTAAATATAAGAGTTCAATAATTTTGAATAAACCAAACAAACATTATTACAACTCCTATGCGAATATAAACACGTTCAATAATTCTAAACACATATTAGAACAATTATTTTGCAAAAATAGAAGAGTTTTATAATTTGAAACACATAAATGTTATAAAAATGAGCTTCTGGCTCAACCAATCATTGCATCACCAAGACAATCCTCTCTCAGTACATCTGAATATTCATAGAAATTTGAAGCATCAAGTAAGTTGATCCTACCTCCATGGTTGATTAATTTGTATAATTCATCTCAGCTTTCTTTTCCTTTCCTTTTATCGAAGCTTGATATAGGTTGACAAGTGCTTCGGCATACGACAGGTATGTGATCAATGTCTAGTTAAGCCTTGATTACCACGACCTCATCCATGACCGTGGCCACGTCTACGCCAATGCCCACATCCATGTTCACGAATATTCCTGCAACCTTGACCTCTATCATAATCATGAAAGTAAATTTTATTGGTTTTCTATATGGGTAGTGAGCCGGTGGGATGAGATCTATAATTCTTTAAGAGTAATTCATTGTTTTGTTCCATAACAAGAAGATAAGAGATCAATACATAATACTTCTAGAATCTACGTTCTCTATATTGTTGCTATAGAAGCATATTAGAGACATGAAATATGGAGAATGTCTTTTCCAGCATATTCTCTACAGTGATCTCCTCACATAACTTTAGCTGGGAAGTTATCTTAAGTAATATAGAGTTATATTCTGCAATAGTCTTGAAGTCTTGTAGGCGTAGTTATATCCATTCATAACTAACTTTGGAAAGAATGATCATCTTCAAGTGGTTATACCTCTCGCTCAAAGCATTCCAAAGGAGTAGTGTATCTTTCATAATAAGGTATTCAATTTTCAGGTCCTTATGTAAATAATGACAGAGGAAAATAAAAGCTGTGCAATCCTGCTAGGATGCTTTCTTTGATTGTCTCACTGAGGTTTTTGCATGGAGATGAAACTCGGCATCTAGAATCTAGAATAGATAATTTTTTCCAGAAATATCAAATACAACAAACTCAAGTTTGGTTAAATTAGGCATGATTGATTTTTTAGGATCTGTAAACTATTGGAAAAAATCTTATGGTAGAGGTATGCAACAAAAGCAAAGAATATGTGAGAAGACTATGGGTAGAGTGCATTACAAATCAAAATTTTTATCGAAATGATCTACACATGTGTGTATAAATCTAGCATGGAAACTATACGACGCCCTAACATCGATCTAGCAAAACGAATAATCTAGCATGCATGCATGTTCTATCTTTATACTAGATTTATATGTTAGAATTCATACCTCCATACGAATTTCTTCACCACGGTAATTTCTTCTTTGTCGATGGAGATGAAATCGGATCTACTCGGAGAGGCTTCGGTGTACTGGTTATAACTTTTGATCCCAAACTCCGATTGGACTAAAATTTGGATTAGAGGTGGAGAACTTCAAGATAGAACTTTTACATCAACCGAAATTTGTTTACTCTTGAAGCTTCCACAGCAATAGAAACATCATATATATTCTTTATAAATTCTAGACAGTGGGAGATAATGAGAAATACCTTCTAGCTCACCTGATCTCGCACGATACACGGAACCACATTAATGGATTTCTAAGTGCCTCTTAGTGACGAGCCTTCTCCATCTATAAATCACCACACGAGAAAGTCGTCGATAGATTTCTGATGCGATGCAGCCGGGTAACCCAGCACGTTGTAGTTTTATGTCACGTAACTAGACTCTCACACATTGGTGCACCAAAACACCACACAACTGGTTAGCCCACCAGTCATGGTTTGTTAAGGTTTATGACCATTTTACCCTAGGTAGAAACATAACTTAGTGTACCGTTGTCTGCTAACTGATCTGTGCACCATGTTAGTTTCATTTGGACACAACTATTGTGTCTGGTAATGATCGTAATGGAGATACCTATGCTCTGTCATCCCAATAACTTGTCCTAATAGGGTGACCAACTCTAATCATAGCTGCGAATGATTTAGGTTACATGGTATCAGTCCATTGAGTCTCCCACTCAAGTGGATTACCATGTAATCATAGCTCTCTGTTCTATAATCAGAACATGTACGAAGATACGTACCAAGATACAATCTAAGTTATCAACTATATACAGCTAAACCATAGATTTTTACGGAGTTGTAGACCTTATCAATTCCAACAATGTAACATCCGCCCCAAACACACAAGATTTTGTCCGCTTTGCTCGTGCCCGCACGAGAATTTCCCAGGGGGTCACCCATCCTGATACTACTCTCTCCCGAGCATGCTTAACTACAGAGTTCTTACGAAATCCGTAGCAACGCACGGTTTTAAAACGCGTCTTCTATCTTTGGGGGGGGGGGAAGTTATATAAGCAGCTCAGGATCTCCTTTTCTCCAGGCGATGTAGGGCTAACTCGTCCATCTTGGCATCCCAGCCTTAGAAGTCTTGGCTCTTGGCCTATTGGACCTTGGTTGTTACAATCCACCCCCTTTAGGGCTACACATCCTCGTGTAGGGTTAGACCCCCCCATTGCGAGGAGAACCGGCTCTGATACTATTTTGTAACATTCGCGCCAAACACAGTAGATTTTATCCACTTTGCCCGTGCCCGCACGAGAATTTCCCAGGGGGTCACCCATCCTGGTACTACTCTCGCCCGAGCACGCTTAACTACGGAGTTCTTACGAAATCCGTAGCGGCGCATGGTTTTAAAACACGTCTTCTATGTTTGGGGGGGGGGGGGGGGAATTATATAAGCATCTCAGGATCTTCTTCTCTTCAGGCGATGTAGGGCTTAGTCATGGCCTTGTACACCTCACCTCACCTCACCTCATCCATCTTGGTATCTCAGCCTCAGGAGTCTTGGCTATTGGCTCTTGGCCTGTTGGATCTTGGTCGTCACAAACAGTCTCTCACTAGTCTAACGAGAGAAAATAGCGTTGAGCTGTATAGCATCTATATACTACCGAAAAACCTTTGTAGGAATTTCCTCAAGGAATTAGCAATATTATCTGCATATGTTACCTCAGTTACCGTTTTTTGCATTTTCTTCTAAAACTGCCGGATCAAGTGAAGTTTGCATTTTATATGTTTTTTACCTTATGGTGGTGTCAAGGATTCTTGGCCTTGCTTTTCTGTTGTCACAACAGATAACTGAACCTCTGGTACATGACCCAAGTTCACTAATAACTTTTTGAGCCATACTATCTCGCATGCTACAACCTGCTTAGCCTTTATGGTAGAGTCTGTAATGCATCCTTACTTCATACTCTACCAACTAACCGCTTCTAATCCCAAAGTAAAAACAATTCATGAAGTTGATTCTCTTGAAAACACATCTGACACAAAAGTCAGATCTTGTCTATCCGATTAGTATTGGGATATGTGAAGTGTAAACTAACTCATAATCCTCATTTGACGAGGATATCTGAGTTACTCTTCACTTCAGTCCAGTGGACTGAACCTGAGTTTGACTAAAATAACACATCATTGCTATTGTGCAACATATATCTAGCCTCGTAAACCGAATCAGACTAGAGACTTATATTTATGTGTAGCCTGTGACAGCGAGAGAACTTAACTCTGGTGATATCGAGTAATCTTGATTCTCAGAACATAACTTGCCTCACTGGTGTCTATCTCATTGAATTGTGATGACATCTAAACCTTTACCTTAAATAATATTCATATATCATTTTCAATCAGTAGAATGCTATTAATGCAAAGTATTAAATATAGCCTTATTGCTCTGTCACCTTTCTTACACACACTTAGTTTATCCTCATTCTGATCAAATCTGTGTGAGTAGATTCCTTGACCAAAATAGATATTTCAACTCTTGGATGGTTGCATTAGTCCATAAATGGACCTTTGTAACTTGTATTCCAGATTTTTCTGACCTGCTAACACAAAGCCCATAGTTACATCATATACATGTCCTTTTCCAAATCATTGTTAGGGAATAACTGTCTTAATATCTATCTACCAGATCTCCCAACTATAATGGGCTGAGATGGATTAAGAGAATCCGAAACAGACTTGACATAGCACCGGTGAGAAGGTTTCGACATAATCAATCTCTTTTATTAGGATAAAACCCTTGACAACTAATCTAGCTTTTAAGTCTTAACAAGAACATCGGGTCCTCTTCTTATACACCCCCTATACCCAAAGGGTGATTGTGTAATAAGAGTCGAGATTATTTCAAAGGACATTGATGCAAGCTCTGCGTCCATGGTGTTTTGCTAGTTAGAGTTGTCGGAAGCTTTTACTATTTTGACGTAGCTCTAGGAATCATCCTCATAAAACTTTAGATTAACTAACAAAGTTTCTCTATAGTATCTTTTAGGAGATCTGATGGTTCCCCCATAACGACGAGGTGGTAGTGGTATAAAGCAAACCATTTCTATAGTATCTGGTATACTAGTTTCAGTATCATCTGCTCTGATTATGCTTTTGGATGCCACTCTCTACCAGTATCCAGTAGTTTATCCAAAACTACCTTACAGGTAAACTTGTGACCTATAATATAATCCTGTTCTAGGTAAATGGTATTATTAAAACGATTACCTTTTAAACCTCAAGATCATTGAATAGTCCAACTTATGTCTCCTTAGGATAACCTTGTGGGCACCGAAATTAGCCCACGGATCGAACCTGACCCACATGCGAACACACTCGCACACAATGGCCTATATGTGAACACAGCTTGCATATAACGGCTCACATACGAAACGGACCTGACTCGACACAAACGGGCCCTATCGGACCCACAACTCGAATATAAAAAGGGGCCCACTGACCCCCCCTCTTGGAAATCGTGCTCCCTCCCCATGGGGAGGTGTGGCTGGCCATAAGGGAAAGAAAAGAAAAAAAAAAGAAAAAGAAAAAGAAAAAGAAAAATCATAATCGCTTTGATACGGGGGGAGGTGACATGGACATCTATGTAACTGTAGATCTGTGATGATCCCTCGATCCGACGGACAAGATGACGTCATATTGTCATGCAATCGGAAGATGCAAAGATGATAAGTTATCTTCAAAGATCAAATCATAACAAGCCCATAACCATCCCTATAAAATAAGAAAAGGGATCAAGTTTATTTCCCCCAAAAAAAGAAACAATATTTTAATGGTTATGGAGGGGAGATATTGGATTAAACTAAAAAATCGCAGCCAAATCTCTCATAACCTCCCCCCTTTGCCTATAAATAGAGGGGGTGGGGTAAGGCATGCAGGGTCGAAAGCTAAAGACAAGAAGGCTCTGCAAAAATAGGGCTCCAATGTTTGAAAACCGAAGGCTTCATGAGGAACAAGAAGGCGCATCCCCAACAAAGCAGAGTCTCCCATCGAAGTCCTCATCAAAGCGAAGACCTTACACTCGAAGATTTAACCTTCGACTCCTCGCACAAAGAAGAAAGCATGGAGAAGAAGGCCTGGAGTCGTCATCACCCCGACGTCTCCAACGATCTTTATCAACTCCGAAGACACCACAAGCAAAGGCCGGAGAAGAAGATCGAAGCCGACAACACCCCAACGTCTCTAACGATCTTCATCAACTCTAAAGACACCACAAATAAAAGTCGGAGACGAAGATCAAAGCCGATAACACCCCGTCGTCTTTAACAAAGGCGTCAACTCCTAGCATGAAGAAGAAAGCATGGAAAAGAAGGCCCGAAGTTGATGCTACCCCCGTCGTCTTCATCAACAAAAGTCGATACTATAATCATCGCACGAAGATCGGTGCTACCCCTGCCATCTTCATCAATAAAAGCTGATACTATAACCGTCACACGAAGATCGATGCTACCCCCGCCATCTTCATCAACAAAAGCTGATGCTATAACCATTGCACGGAGATCGGTGCTACCCCTATTATCTTCATCAACAAAAGCCGACGCTATAACCATCGCATGAAGATTGGTGCTACCCCCGTCATCTTCAAAAGAAGCCTTCGACTCTGATCATGCTAAAGAAGCCCAGAGAAGAAGAGAAGCAAAGCTGATGCCATAACTATTGCACGGAGATCGGTGCTACCCTCGCCATCTTCAAAAGAAGCCTTCGACTCCGATCACGCCAAAGAAGCCCGGAGAAGAAGAGAAGCAAAGTCGATGCCATAACCATCACATGGAGATCGGTGCTACACTCGCCGTCTTCAAAAGAAGTCTTCGACTCCGATCATGCCAAAGAAGCCCGGAGAAGAAGAAAAGCCAATGCCGATGCCATAACCATCATTGTTGAAATCCATCCCCAAGAAGCAGTAAGAATAAAGAAGCCTTGGAGACATAGCCATCGCCGTTTGAGAAGAAGATCAAGCCAATGCCAAAACAAAAGCCAACGCAAGAAGCTGAAGCAAAAGCACTGGTAAAGCCCACGCCAAAGCAACGCATATGCCAAAGCCAAGCAATTACGACGGTCACGAGTAAAGCACCGCACGTTCTAGCCAATACAATAAGAAGCTGGAAGAACTAAAGCATCGCAAGCCTCTACCCGTCTACGTTCAAGCACAAGCACCAAAGCAAAGCAAAAGCCAGACCCACACCAAAGCAAAGCCAAAGTCAAAACTGATGCTAGAAATACGATCGACGCCGCGAACCGATGATCAAGGACGCCGAGATCTAGCAAGAGCCGAAGGAGATACGAAGATCAAGGAGTGAAGCCAAAAACCCCCTAGCCGAGAACGTACGAAGCACAGAAGGGACAAAAACAACGATGAAGACTTCTTAGCCTCTCAAAAAACCCTTACCATGTAAAGATCTCTGTCCTAGGCAACCCCTCCAGATCTCTCGCACGAAGTAACATGGAGATGCGGATAAAAGGGACCCTCCAGAGGATCTGTCCCATAATCTCCTGATCAAATCTTCGCCGCATCCGGCTCACCACCCCCGAGTCCCCGTGTCCTGGCCATGTAATCTCTGTGTGTTCGAATAAAATACGACTCAAATCTTTTTTTGTGCATACAGATTTCTGGCACGCCCAGTGGGACCATCCTTTCCTTTCATCCGTACGTCTGAAGGAGTTGCCTCAAGTTTCGCCATAGCCGGTGTGGGTGCAAAATTTGGCCAACGCCCAAACAGCGGGACCCACCAGCCTTGCCTGGGGGGTCCATAGAGAAGACAGTGGGACCCACCAGCTCTTCTTGGGGGGTCCACATAGACGACAATGGGACCCACCAACCCTGGCTGGGGGGTCCACAGAGACGACAGTGGGACCCACCAGCCCCCGTCTAGATCTCGATGACAGTTGTATAAACTACCCCATACCCCGGTTTCTTCTTAGAATCTCTATAAATAGCAGACCCTACGAGTATAATCGATCGAATATCTGATTTCTGAATCAGACTTCCGAAAAATCTAGAGCTCTAACCTTCTAAACTTTCGATCTTTTTTTCGAAGAAAAACCGGTAACCCTCAGCCTGTCGAGGTCACTTTAGTTCAAGTGTTAGTGAATTCAGGTTGCTCCTTACAGCACAGAGACATAGGCTTCGATTAAACTCCGAGATCATACCTCGTGTCAACAATCTTTCGACTGTTCAGAAGTTCAACTCAAAGACATCAATACCCGAACCTACAAACTAAATAAACGTTCGATTGGCCATTCGACTCGACTCGATTGGCTGGTTGGGCGGAGTCTTCGGGTCGGCACGGAGATCATCCCCC
The DNA here is from genome assembly GCA_947650365.1 of Chamaelirium japonicum. NCBI lineage: Eukaryota > Viridiplantae > Streptophyta > Magnoliopsida > Liliales > Melanthiaceae > Chamaelirium > Chamaelirium japonicum. The sequence continues at coordinate 46,789 of CANTAL010000353.1, forward strand.
ACAGTCGGGATGAACAATGATATGTTTGTGTTGGAAATAAATCCATGGTAGAGGCCCGCAGCGGAAGCAAAGTGAAGGTCCGAGGACCGTGAGCGGTGTGCATTACAGATCAAAATTTTCATCGAAACGATCTACATATGCGTGTATGAATCTAGCATGGCAACTACGCGAACCCCTAACGATGATCTAACGCGAAAGAACAAACTAGCATGAATGCATGTTCTAATTATGTTAGATCTACTTGTTAGAGGTCATACCTGCGTGCGGAATCTTTCACCGCGACAAATTTCTTCTTTGTTGATGGAGACGGGCTACGGATCTGCTCGACATAGCTTCGGTGCGATGGCCATAACTTTTTGCTCCGAACTTCGATTGGGCTGAAATTTGGACTGCAGGTAGCCAACTTTGAGACGGAACTTTTGCAACAAGTTTCACGTCGTTTGGACTTCTGTAGCTCCCGGAATCACAGAAACAACGCTGAATTTCTGTGCAGATTCTGGACAGCAAAAGGTTGCGGGAGACGCCTTCTAGTTCACCCGATCTCACACGATGCACGGCACCTCGTCGATGGATCTCTGAGTGCCTCCATACGACGAGCCTTCTCCTTCTACAAAACACCACGTGAGGAAGACGAGTCGCCATCCAATGGCGCAAGCGAGAGAGAGAGAGACGAGAGAGGAGATGCGAAGAGAGGAGAGGGGGCGGCTAGGGTTTTCCCCATGCCATGGCCGGCCCTAGGGCTTGCATGGCTCTATGAATTTCGTGCACCCTATCTCTCCTTATCATATATATAGCCGGCCTATCCATATGGATAAGGACAGTATGGATAAGGATGATTGATTCAAGCCTTATCCCTATATATCTCTTCTTTATCTCTATCCTTTCCTTGTTTTCGAAAACGGTCAAAACCAGCCCGTTTTCTGCGCCTCATAACCGGCCCCTTCATCGGAGGCAACAACCTCCCGAAACTAATGGGGCCGGCCTTGACCAGTCTCTCAACACTTAGGGCCGGCTCCCTTAGTGCATAGTGGCGCATGGTATGACCAAAACGCCCTTATGTCACTAGTTGGTCGTTCCTCGTGTACGAGACTTTACAAGGCACACATAAGTGAAGTGCATCAGTGATTTCACTATTCTCTGAGGTTCCCATAGGGTGCCCCTAGTGAAGTCAACTAGTCAACTCGCAACATGTCCCGGTGCATCGCACCTATGTGGCAAAGTCCACTTATGACAAGGAATTGCTACATGTGTCTCTGCACTAACCTAGGGTTTCCCCTTAGTGCACACACGTAGCTACGCATCTACCGTGCACTAGTGCGAAGCACTCACGGAGCGTATGCTTGGACTTCTCGCTTCCTCTAACTACGTTCTGTGTTTCGAGGAGATGGTATAAGAACCATACATAATGTCGATAAGGTGGAACCTTCAGGGACCAGGGTTCATGGCTTCCAACTCAGACTCGATCGACACACTACCCGAGTGTACCATCGATCGTCTGAGTTCGAGTTAACCTGCGTAGCCACCCAGAGTACGACGCAGGCTGCACTCCAATCCCCCCGGACTTACTATGTTCTCCCACATACCCCTGCTCTCCGCTTAGTATGGTAAACTCGCTGTCCCTCCACTGGTGCCATGATGCAACTCGAGCGGTGGAGAATACCGTCAGACTCGAGTGCTCATATGACTCGGTTCCTTCTAGGTTGACCACATACATCGTACCTCCGATTACTCTGACGAGCAACCGGATCCGTCATCAGTCCAACTGATGACCACCTGGCCAGGGTTTAATACGACGTAGGTCAGACCAAGGAACGCACCTCCCGTTAGGGGTGTGGATAGCCTGCAGGAGTGACATGCTGATGCAACGCCAGCCGGGTAACCGAGTACACCGTGGTTTTGGATCACTGCATCCGGATCCTCACACATTGGTGCGCCAAAGCACCACACAACTGGTTAGTCCACCAGACATGGCTCCTCAGGGTTTAGGACCGTTTTACCCTAAGCAGAAACACGGTTTAGTGCACCGGTGTCTGCTCACCGATCTGTGCACCGTGTTGGTTCCGTTCGGCCACAGACACTGTGCCTGGTAATGACCGTGGTGGAGACACCCATGCTCTGTCATCCCAACAGCTTATCCTGATAGGGCGACCAAGCCTAATCAGAACTGCGAACGTATTTAGGTTACATGGGACCAATCCATTGAGTCTCCTACTCAAGTGGATTACCATGTAGCCATGGCTCTCTGTTCTGTAATCAGAACACGTACTAAGGTACGTACCAATATGCATTCCTATACTATCAACCATACAAAGCTAAACACTAGGTTTTTACGAGCTATAGACCTCACCAATTCTAACAATCTCCCACTAGGTCTAACGAGGAATAACGGTGTTGAGCTCTGTAGCTTCTACATGCTGCCCAAAAGCCTTTGCAGGAATTCCCTAAAGGAATTGGCAACATTGTCTGTAGATTCCACCTCAGTACCGCTACTTGCATTTCCTCCTATAACTGTCAGATCAAGTGGAGTTTGTACTTGATGGGTTTCCCCTCACGGCGGTGCCTAGTCTCCTTGGACCTTGCTTACCGCTCTTCTGTTGTAACAACAGATAACTGAGCCTCTGGTACACGTCCCAAGTTCTCTAAGAACTTCCTAAGCCTTACCACCTGATATACTACTTCGCACGCAACAACGTGCTAAGCATCTGTGGTAGAGTCTGTGATGCACTTGCTTCACACTCTACCAACTACCGCTTCTAATCCCAAGATAAAAATAATCCCTGAAATCGATTTTCTGGTACACACATCTGACACCAAAGTCAGATCCTGTGTGTCCAATCGATATCAGAACCTGTGAAGTGCAAGCTAACTCACAATCCTTACTTAATGAGGATTTCTGAGTATACCCTTCACATCGGTCCAGAGATCTGGACCCGGGTTCGACTGAAACCGACCCATCTTCCTGCTGTGCAATAGATATCTAGCCTCGTAAACCGAATCTGGCTAGAATCTTATCTTCATGCGTAGCCTGTGACAGCAAGAGAATCTTGCTCTGGTTATCTCGAGTTACCTTGATTCCCAGAGCATAACTCGCCTCACTAGGGTTTTTCACATCGAATTGTGATGACTACAAACCTTTATCGTAAACAATATTCCTACATCATTTTCAATCAGTAGAATATCGTTAACGTAAAGTACTAAATATACCCTTGTAGCTATTTCACCTTTCCTGTACCATCTTGGTTTATCCTCATTCTGATCAAATCCGTATGAGCGGATTCCCTTGATCAAAATAGATATTCCAACTTGGATGCTTGCATCAGTCCATAAATGGACCGTTGCAACTTGCATTCCATATCTTCCTAACCTACTGACACAAAGCCTGGGGCTACTCATCCATATGTCCTTTCCAAATTCCCGTTAGGGAATAACTGTCTTGACATCCATCAACCAGATCTCCCAACTATAATGGGCTGTGATGGATTAAGAGGATCCGAAATAGACTTAGGCATAGCTACCAGTGAGATGGTTTTGACATAGTCAATCCCTTCTCGTTTGGCAACTAATCTAGCCACTTAAGTCTTAATCGGGTGCTCTTCTAATACACCTTCTACACCCTGAAGGGTGATAGTGCTATAAGTGTCAAGACTGTTTCAAGGGACATTGATGCAAATTTGTCTCCATGGTCTTTTGTCAGTAAGAGCTGTCGGAAGCTCCCACTACTTCTTCGTAGCTCTAGGGGTCATCCTCCTGAAACTCTGGATTAACTATCAAAGTCTCTCCATAGTATCTTTCAGGAGCTCTGAGGGTCCCACAACGATGAGGTGGTGGTGGTTCAAAGGAAGCTCCCACTACTTCTTCGTAGCTCTAAGGATCATCCTCCTGAAACTCTGGATTAACTATCAAAGTTTCTCCATAGCATCTTTCAGGAGCTCTGATGGTCCCACAACGACGAAGTGGTGGTGGTACAAAAGTGAATTGTTTCTACAATACCTGGTATACTAGTTTCTTGTATCATCTACTCCCACTACGTTTTTCAGATGCGCACTCTCTACCAGTACCCAGTAGTTCACCCAGAACTACCTTACCGGCAAACTTATGGTCTATAATATAATCCTGGTCTAGGTAGATGGTATTCGTAGAAACGATTACCTTCCTAACCTCAAGATCATAAAACAGTCCACCTTATGCCTCCTAAGGGTAACCTACAAACAGATATACCTGAAACTATATCTCCATCTCATCCCTCTTGTCCTTTTGCACAAGTGCAGGACAACCCTATATCTCGAGACACTATAGTGTCAGCTTTCGCTTAGACCATAGCTCTCTATAGGTCTGAGGCACTGATTTAGATAAGAGATAGTTTCAGATATAAGCTACTGTTTTAAGGTACAACCCCACCAAAAGGTGGGTAGTACACTTGGCAATATTCATCATACTACGGACTATGTCAAACAGGGTCCGATTCCTTCTCTCGGAGACTTTATTCTGACGTGTCATCCTTGGAGCATTTAACTGGGAGCTAATCCCATGCTCCCTCAGGATCCTATGGAACCCATCCGATAGGTTTTTATTTCCTCGATAAGTCGAAGAGACTCCTTCGTCTGGACGCTCTTGGAACCATAGACGTCAAAATTAACTAACTCCCATACCTTCATGGCCCTTTTAGTTATTCTGCCGTCCAGATTACACTCATAGGTTAGAAGGATCTCCGATGATTCTGTGAACAGAAAATCGGCCTTCTTTTACCTCTGAATTTATCTGAGGAAGAATATCTAAATCAGAGGGGTCACAAATGGGATAGCTTCTCCGAAGGATTTAGATGAATTTCAGTTAGACGCTACAACTGTCATGAAATCTATTTCCGAATTAGGATTAAATACAAAGAGATTATTCTGATCTATTCCTCTAGTAATGAAGCTATCTATTCAGTTTAAGATACACACCAACGGTGCTGTCTAAAACTAAAAATTTCATTTACCAAGGAGGAAACAGAACTACATCTCTAAAGATCAAAATCCGTGTTTCGGAAAAACTAAGACAATCATATCTAACAGCTTCCGCAGCGGCTTATGGCATCAGTACCTATGTTAGGATTCCTTCACTATAAAGTAGCCTTCTGCTTTCCTTGAATCTCTGTAGACCCGAAGTCTACATTCCAAGAAGCATAAGAACTGCTACTAGATAGCGACTCAACTCCTAACATCCTGAGGCCATACTCAATCTTCAAATACCCCCTATGCTCACCACAGCGGAAATACTTCCGTCCTTGGCGTTACCAGACTTAGGATTCCACACCAGTTTCTGCACTTGAATAGTTTTCGATCTCTTATAAGTTATTCCCTTAGGTTCTTCTAAAGAAGACCTAGGTTAAGCACTAAAGGCATTGCCTTTAATCTTGATCTCATCCTTTGTCTCTTGGAAATCTCCTTAGAAGTTCTGCGTTTATCATCTCTAACTTGTTAAAGCTAAAGTCTCTGATAACGCCTTCGAAGGTTCCAGACAGGGATGCAAGATAGACGTCTTCCACCACCTCGTCATCTGGTACTATGTCTTTGGAATCTAGTTCGATCTGGAACTCAAGGATGTGTTCCCGAACAAGCATTCCCTCTTACATCTTGGTACCGACAAGTATCTTGGTGGATAAGCGATGAGTCTACTGACTTCGCCTAGCAGATATCTTATGCAAGTAAAACTTTATTAGAGAAGACCCGGCATATCTCTGACTCGCTTCTAAAGAGTTGTCCGCAAGTCTGCTATAACATAGCACTTGCACATCTCCTTAGACTCTTGCTAGTCGTTATATGCCCTAGTTAGTGCCCTAGTAATATCTGGACCCATTAGGTCTAATACAGGGATATTTAGATTGCATGCCAATGTACATTTACTACCCTAAGCATAAGCTAAAGATTGTGCTTCCACTCTACGTAGTTAGAGACCCGATAACTGGTTCTCTTATGGGATAGCGGATAGGGGAACTATATGGTTGAATGAAAATGAATGCAAGAAAACTTATTTTATGGATTTTGAAAATAAGCTAATTATATCCAAATGTCAGCGCTACCCTCAAAGCGAAGACACCTCTATGGATTAATTAACCATGTATGTAAGATCTCGGAATCGACTACACCTGCCCTAGGGGGCATCATGCAGCGTCAATCCGCTTACACGGGCCTTTCCTTGACCCAGTCCAAATCTGCCAACTAAGGGCTTTGATGGACCATGGTTATCTTTTGGCCAGTACCACGTGATCACCGTTGTCTTCGCAACGAATACCTCACGTGCACTTAGGATGCTTACCCACGAGCCTAAGCAATTACGACACGGGAGTTCATGCGGCCCCCACTAGGGTGGGATGAAAAGCCCTTCTCTCCTGGCCTCGTAATCGCCATATCCTTAGGGAGGTCATTAAGTAATTTGGCATGGAAACACACAGCTCCCACCCTAGGGGGTGTGAAGTTATGCATCCCCACCCAAACACAAAACGACTGGCCGTGGAGGCCAGAGGATCTCTAAAAGTCCTCTCTTACATCCCTTATTAAAGTTGAGGGTTATTTAATGCAAGTATGAGTGTACACTAAGGTCACGACAACCTATACACTAGACCCTGGTTATACCGTGCTCCCACTAGCATTCAAGCCTTTCGCGAAGCATTAATTGATCTCAGAATATCATAGTCCCTGCCTCAAGTGGATTTCTCCACTCAAGGGTCACATTACATATCCCAAGAACATCGATACTTCGCAAACTTGGCTATCACACTAATGCCCTGGAGCCTAACCTAAGGTCAGACTTAAAGGAAAGGTCTTCCACTACCATGGCGCCTTGCTTATAAATTTGACGAATGATATCATAGTAGAATTCCAACTCATTCTAGGTTTCGATGCTTGCCAAATAGGCACACCCGACTAATCGGGTGTTGACCTAATGGGGGCATAACCAAATGTGAGGAATTCATGCTATCATCAAGGGTCAATTAAATAATAGGCGTCACTAGTGGAATCCTATCCTAATAAGGTCGCTAGGACCCGAGGGGAAAGGGCATCCCTCTAACACAGATAATCAAATTATCGCATCGGGGTTCTCTACTGAAATATAAAGAACTACTGAAAGAAATAAGCACATAACTGAATCAAGTTCAGGGTCCGACCCCTGAACCTGACTGGCACAGCGTAGGCTCTTTGTCTCCTTCGCAAGGCTCCTCGATCCGGTGCAAGCCTCTCTATACGATCTTCTGACGATTTCTGCCCTTTGCCGTCATCGTGTACGCTTCGTCGGATCGCCATCGTCCTCCAAGGTTCCGCTCATCTTCCAGTGGTGGATCTCCACGGCAAGTCCTCCTCTTCAATCTGTAACTGAAAAAGATCTAGTACGCTTCGAGCAAGTACTCGCTCGTACACAATTTCCTAGAAAGAAAAGGAAAACAAACCTAGCAAAAGCCTGGGAATCAAGGGTGGTAAATCTTTACCTCTTGCCCGACTATGGCTCTAAAATCTATCCACACACAGAAGAAAAATATCCAGACAAAATCACTAACACGGGGTCCGACCCCCGGTAGCAAGCAATCACATATCCAGAATAATTTTAGAAGCGGCGCCCTGCAAGAACGATTCATAGAACACACAAAATATACTATGCATGATCTACTCGTAGAACCCCGATGGCGGCACATACTATTCATGCGCGCACATGACGGTTTCATGAAAAAAATAAAACGCACACCACTAGCGTGGCTTTGATACCAATTGTTGGAAATAAATCCATGGTAGAGGCCCGCAGCGGAAGCAAAGTGAAGGTCCGAGGACCGTGAGCGGTGTGCATTACAGATCAAAATTTTCATCGAAACGATCTACATATGCGTGTATGAATCTAGCATGGCAACTACGCGAACCCCTAACGATGATCTAACGCGAAAGAACAAACTAGCATGAATGCATGTTCTAATTATGTTAGATCTACTTGTTAGAGGTCATACCTGCGTGCGGAATCTTTCACCGCGACAAATTTCTTCTTTGTTGATGGAGACGGGCTACGGATCTGCTCGACATAGCTTCGGTGCGATGGCCATAACTTTTTGCTCCGAACTTCGATTGGGCTGAAATTTGGACTGCAGGTAGCCAACTTTGAGACGGAACTTTTGCAACAAGTTTCACGTCGTTTGGACTTCTGTAGCTCCCGGAATCACAGAAACAACGCTGAATTTCTGTGCAGATTCTGGACAGCAAAAGGTTGCGGGAGACGCCTTCTAGTTCACCCGATCTCACACGATGCACGGCACCTCGTCGATGGATCTCTGAGTGCCTCCATACGACGAGCCTTCTCCTTCTACAAAACACCACGTGAGGAAGACGAGTCGCCATCCAATGGCGCAAGCGAGAGAGAGAGAGACGAGAGAGGAGATGCGAAGAGAGGAGAGGGGGCGGCTAGGGTTTTCCCCATGCCATGGCCGGCCCTAGGGCTTGCATGGCTCTATGAATTTCGTGCACCCTCTCTCTCCTTATCATATATATAGCCGGCCTATCCATATGGATAAGGACAGTATGGATAAGGATGATTGATTCAAGCCTTATCCCTATATATCTCTTCTTTATCTCTATCCTTTCCTTGTTTTCGAAAACGGTCAAAACCAGCCCGTTTTCTGCGCCTCATAACCGGCCCCTTCATCGGAGGCAACAACCTCCCGAAACTAATGGGGCCGGCCTTGACCAGTCTCTCAACACTTAGGGCCGGCTCCCTTAGTGCATAGTGGCGCATGGTATGACCAAAACGCCCTTATGTCACTAGTTGGTCGTTCCTCGTGTACGAGACTTTACAAGGCACACATAAGTGAAGTGCATCAGTGATTTCACTATTCTCTGAGGTTCCCATAGGGTGCCCCTAGTGAAGTCAACTAGTCAACTCGCAACATGTCCCGGTGCATCGCACCTATGTGGCAAAGTCCACTTATGACAAGGAATTGCTACATGTGTCTCTGCACTAACCTAGGGTTTCCCCTTAGTGCACACACGTAGCTACGCATCTACCGTGCACTAGTGCGAAGCACTCACGGAGCGTATGCTTGGACTTCTCGCTTCCTCTAACTACGTTCTGTGTTTCGAGGAGATGGTATAAGAACCATACATAATGTCGATAAGGTGGAACCTTCAGGGACCAGGGTTCATGGCTTCCAACTCAGACTCGATCGACACACTACCCGAGTGTACCATCGATCGTCTGAGTTCGAGTTAACCTGCGTAGCCACCCAGAGTACGACGCAGGCTGCACTCCAATCCCCCCGGACTTACTATGTTCTCCCACATACCCCTGCTCTCCGCTTAGTATGGTAAACTCGCTGTCCCTCCACTGGTGCCATGATGCAACTCGAGCGGTGGAGAATACCGTCAGACTCGAGTGCTCATATGACTCGGTTCCTTCTAGGTTGACCACATACATCGTACCTCCGATTACTCTGACGAGCAACCGGATCCGTCATCAGTCCAACTGATGACCACCTGGCCAGGGTTTAATACGACGTAGGTCAGACCAAGGAACGCACCTCCCGTTAGGGGTGTGGATAGCCTGCAGGAGTGACATGCTGATGCAACGCCAGCCGGGTAACCGAGTACACCGTGGTTTTGGATCACTGCATCCGGATCCTCACACATTGGTGCGCCAAAGCACCACACAACTGGTTAGTCCACCAGACATGGCTCCTCAGGGTTTAGGACCGTTTTACCCTAAGCAGAAACACGGTTTAGTGCACCGGTGTCTGCTCACCGATCTGTGCACCGTGTTGGTTCCGTTCGGCCACAGACACTGTGCCTGGTAATGACCGTGGTGGAGACACCCATGCTCTGTCATCCCAACAGCTTATCCTGATTGGGCGACCAACCCTAATCAGAACTGCGAACGTATTTAGGTTACATGGGACCAATCCATTGAGTCTCCCACTCAAGTGGATTACCATGTAGCCATGGCTCTCTGTTCTGTAATCAGAACACGTACTAAGGTACGTACCAATATGCATTCCTATACTATCAACCATACAAAGCTAAACACTAGGTTTTTACGAGCTATAGACCTCACCAATTCTAACAGTTTGTTCCAAGCCTATCACCCATCGCCAAGTCTTCGCAACTCCAATATAGTGATCTAGAAAACCCGGAGGATAACGTTCTCCCGGTAGTACGCGTCTACACTCGGCATACTCGAACTCTTGCAAACATCTTCACGCCAGAAACTGCTACCGAAGATGCTCTCCAAAGCACCAACGAGGACTTGGTGCATGAAGAAACGAGCCTCGATCCTGGAATTCAAGTCCAAAAATTTGGAAAGGTTTAGCCCCAATCCCGAGCCCAGTTGGGTTCTCCAACGGACCTTGCACCTCCTGTGCAGGGGGCAAACGTCCATCATCAAGCAGAAATGAGTCAACACGACTACGTCTCCGATAACGACATCCAGGTTGCAGGCGCGCAACACCAGGATGTCTTGAGTCATCATCCTCTGTCTGCTCTCCAGCTCCAATTCATGCAAATGGGTGAGCACATGGCACAAATTACTCGACTGATGGAGGAGAAGAATCGTCATATCAATACTTTGTTTCAAAGGCTAAGTGCGAGGGATGCTCTGGTAGTCGATCACGTCGACCCCTCTAGTGGCTACTCCAATGCTATCATCGACTCTTTCTCCAGTAGAGGTCTTCTCCCCAGTACCAATTTCGGTGGCTACACTACCACCGACGGCCGCGACTATGACTGTACAACAAATACAATCGTTAGTCGCCGACGTGGTGCGCTCTCAAAGTGGTGGACTTCCTCCAATCATGGCGGCCTCCTCAAAGCCTTACACTGCAAGGAACCAGCAGTTGCGCTTCCCTACCGGGTTCCAGCCACCAAAGTTCCAACACTTCGATAGGAAGGGCAATCCATGGCAACATATTGCCCACTTCGTCAAAACTTACAACAACGCTGGCATATATGACGACGAGATGATGAAGCAGTTTATTTGTACCCTCAAAGGTAATGCTTTCGACTGGTATGTTGATCTTCCTCCAGGATCCATCGACAGCTGGGATCAAATGGAGAGGGAGTTTCTTAACCGCTTTTACAGCACTCGACGCATTATCAGCATGACCGAGCTTACTATCACCAAGCAAATGAAGGATGAGCTGGTGATCAACTACATTGATCGTTGGAGGAACCTTACGCTAAACTCGTGAGATCGCTTGTCTGAAGACTCAGCCATCAAGTTGTGCACCCAAGGCATGCACTGGGGCTTGCTTTACATCCTCAAAGAGATCAAGCTTCGGTCCTTTGAAGAACTGGCGACTCGGGGTCATGATATGGAGCTCAGCTTAGCAAATTGCGAGGATTCAAAGGCCAAAGACTTCCTGAAGGTGGAAAAAGAGGACGAACCAATGACATCAAAACAAGTCAACGTCGCCGACATCGCTTCTACTTCCAAACCACTCAAGATTGGTGGCAAGCTGGAAAAAGGCAAAGGGGCCGCCATACCACCTCCTCAGCCTCAACGGCCACCAATGATGACTCTCGAGAAGCTTGAAGCCAAGGATTATCCCTTCCCAGACTTGGAAATTTCATCCATGTTCGATTAGTTGATGCAAGAGAAGATGATCGAGCTTTCACCACCAAAAAGGCCAAAACAAGCACATCGAGTCAACGATTTGCTCTTCTGCAAGTACCACCGGATGATCAGCTATCCCATCGAGAAGTGCTTTGTCTTCAAAGAAAAGATCATGACACTTGCCAAACAAGGGATGATCGAGATCGACTCTGGTGACATCGTCAAGACAAACATGACGTCAATCAACTTTGACTCCTTCCAGCCAGCGCTGATTGCTCCACAACGCACTTCAGCAAGGCTACTCATTGTCTGTCAAAGATCGATGGTGAAACCAGCTCTAAGAAGACGGCAATGGTATGCTCTTACAGTGCCCAGGGCCAAAACCTCACTGCTTTGGAGGCAACCGCCTCTTATGCAAACGCTCCCTTTTCCAAACGAAGCTATGTCCTAGCACATGTTCAAAGCAAGAGATGAACAAAGAGGCCCCGAACTCAACCTGCTAGGCCAACCGTCAGGTAAGTTCAACTTCTATGTCCTCTACTCAAGGTTTCCTTTGATTCTAACCAAAAAAGTCAAGCCAACTGGCTGGGCATCAGAAGATGAATTGGTAGAGCCTCCAAAAGAGCAAGTCCTTCCGATCAAAGAAGAGCCTTCAATCACAGTACCAATTCTTCACCCTGGCGAGGAAGATCTTACTGATAAAAACACATGGGCTATGACGCCTCGAAGGAGAAGACCATGACGATCAAGCCACATGATAGTACGTTTAGCCAACCATGAGCAAGATCGGGCGACAAGAAAACTCCCCAGAAGAAAAACCTTCAAGGAAAAGAATAAAGCTCCAGAAAGAAAGACATCCAAAGTACCTCTAGCAAGTCCGGAAAATCTTCTCTAGCAAACATGCCCATAGCTGGCAACACTCCAGGAGTTCTATCCCAATCGCTTCCTTTAAACCGATCAAAACTTCAAAGTCGCCTGCTGCATTATGGAAGTTCACCAAGTGCTCCAAGAAGACGATGAAGAAAATAGCTCCAATATCAAAAGCATGGAGAGAAGCATCGCCGCCAATGGCAAGCCGTTCAACGAGGCCGAATCACACCTTACTAACATCAGCTTCCACTAGGCCAAAGACCTCGTTGCAAAAGCTTCTCCAGTAAAAGTTCAGCGAGCCCAGAAGGTCAAAGTAGTTTCGAGGGATAAAACCTCTCTACTTGCAAAACCAATGTCATCCTCCAGCCAGACGGTGCACAAAAATAAAGAAGCGCCAGCATCAAGAAAAAAAATTCATATCAATTTCAAATCAAGCTCAATGCCACACGTTCAGTTGCTTGCTCAAGCTGCTTCGGTCCTGTGACTCGTACCTCAGTGGCTTTGCAAGCAAGGACGATCGCCTTCCACTTCAGCAAAGAAACTAGCGTCACCATTCTCCGAGGCCAACTTCATCACTTTGCAAGAGATGACACTACCGTTACATGGTTTGTTGCACGCCTCGAGCTCAACCGAGTCTACCAAGTACACCAACTCCGAGCGACTCACAATTAAGCCAGAAAACACTCGGGGGCAAAACTCCACCGAATTGATATTCAAATCCAATCGCAATAAAGAAAGCATTATGTGCATGGGTTCACTATCATCAGCTGCGATACCACATCGCCTGACAAAGACTCAATCTCATCTCCTCAAAAGCGGAGAACAAATTCTTCCAAATCGCTGAGGCATCGACTCCAATTGGACTCCAGCAATTATCAAAACTCCAATTAAGAAGATCTTCACTTCTACCTACATTGGACCAAAGAAGGCGGGTGACAACTGTGAACCAGTGATGACTCTGCCGATGGTAAGTCCCTCAAAAGGTACTTTGCCTAGCTCAAGGTTACCCCTATTGCCCAAACAAAAAAAGAATAAACAAACTACGTGCGACTTGATCCCTCCCAGTAGGGTACGCAGGCAGCCTATAAAGGTTCAGTCTAAACAAAAATAAAAGCAAACCACCATTCCAAAAGATGAGCTCAGAAAAGACGTAAGTCGAAGTCCATGAGGCACTAAAGCAGCTCGCCTTTCACAGCATACACGTGCTACAACTCCATGGGTCGAGAAGCCATCAGCTTCCATCAAGCCACCAGCTCTCGGTGCTTCGTCAACTCCTCTCGCTTCTTTACAAGGTTCGCTCCGGAAGCCTTCTCGATCGCCCCACTAGATTTTGATACGTCGCCAGCTCTTTCTGCTGCCTCACAAACTCTACCTCGGAAGATTTCTCCAGACGGGACTCCAGCTTCTGAAATGATGCACGAGCGGCCTCCACCTTCTTCTGCACCCGAACCAAGTCTACAGTAGCAAGTGTGTGAAGCCCCTCCAGTCGACGTTCCTCTTCCTCGGCCGCAGCTAAAGCCAAGAAAGCGTCCTCCTCCAGCAAAGCCAGTGACAAGTAATAAACCTCGCTTACTCCAGGAAGGTGCGTAACTGCTTCGTAAATATGGAGCTGTCCACCTTGAAACCTGCCAGACTCATGCAAAAGCTCGGGCTATCCGAAGAACTGGAACCGCCCTAAAGTCAAAAGCAACAACTCCAAGAAGGGTGGATGCATCAGCAACGATCACATCCTTCGCGACCTCCATAAAGCCAAAAGGACTGTTGGAGCTGTCACCGAGGTCAAGATCAGCAAGCTGAAGGCGACCAAAGTAGTTTGCTCATTGTCGACACTCATAGCTTCGTCTTTCTCTGTGTCAAACTCCAGAATGCCCATCTCGATGTCTTCCAAGCCGACGTCACCACTAGAAAAAGTTCTCTCCATAGTCCAGAGGAACATCTAACCTGCCTCGATCAGCCTGCTCGGATGCAACCTTGCCAGTCGCTCTGCTCACGCGATAGACCCCCTCGATGATCCAGCCAGCCTTCGGAAAGCACTCGAAGTGACGATTCCTGCAAGGAGACAAAAAGTGCAGGTGAAATCAAGATGCACAGTCAATTGCAGAAAAAAAAGACAGCTCAAGTCCAGAAGTTGGAAAAAAAAAGGTTAAGTCCGAAAAGAAAAAGGCAGCCATGATCAGGAAAGAAAAGTCGAGAAAATTGAGGCAAAAAAAAAGAAGTCCAAAGATCAAGAAGAAAAAGCGAGTCAAGTCCAGAGGGATCGTCAGTCAAGACCCAGAGAAGAAGAAAATCAAGGTGCAGTACGATACCCGCAAAAAAAAGAAAGACTGGAAGTACAACCACAACCCTAAAGAGCTGCAGTTTCCCTCTCCGTTAAAAGGCTTGTCGCCCCCTTTTCTAAAAAAAAAAAAAAGGAAAAGGACCCAGCCAAAGAAAAGGGGGCCGCTAGGACTGTCAATTGGGCCGGGCTAGCCCGATACCCGCCCGTCCGACCCGAAAAAATTTGGACCGAACCTTAAATGGGTTTGGGCTGGGCCGAGTTCGGACATAATTTTATACCCGAAAATTAATTCGGGCCGGGTTCGGGCCAAGTTCAGCCCAGCCCATATTCAGCCCGAACCCGAATGCTTATATATTCAATTTAAAAACCCATGAAGTATTGAATCCCCTATACAGTTTGTACTACCCGAGCATATTGAGTAACCAAGA
This sequence comes from Chamaelirium japonicum, assembly GCA_947650365.1. Lineage (NCBI taxonomy): Eukaryota > Viridiplantae > Streptophyta > Magnoliopsida > Liliales > Melanthiaceae > Chamaelirium > Chamaelirium japonicum. The sequence goes on from CANTAL010000353.1 coordinate 61,924, forward strand.
GTCGCTCCGACCCTCCAACATCTTCTTTCCATAGTTGACTGACAGCCAACACTAATTCAATGGTCAATATATCCTTTCCCAATTTGGGAGTCTCACTAATACTATCCCAGATTCCCAATCTTCTGTTTCACTTCCTTCCAAACAAAAAAAAGTCTCTTTTTTGCACCAAAGCCCCTAACTGATCGAAGTAAGACGCCCTCCATGGCTCCATCCCAGATTCCCAATCTTCTGTTACATCTATGCTTGTAGTACTAGATGTCCAAATTTTTTTGCATTTTGATTTAGTGCAAATCTTAATTAGGCTGGCCCGAACTCGGCCCGAATCCCGAAAAACAAATTGGGCTGAGTTTGGGTTGAATAAAGTGGAAATTTTTTGGGCGGAGTTCGGGCTTGGAAATACCGATTCATATATGGGCCGAGTTCGGGCAAGGCTTGGCCCGACCCGACCCGGCCCGATTGACAGGCCTAGGGGCCGCCAGCCCCCCTCTCCGTTAAAAGCGCCATAGCCCTAAACGGGGCTGCTGCTATGTGTTTGCGCGACCCAAAATCCCCTTTCCTCCTTCACACGTACGGAACCCAAAAAAAAAAAAAGTTTGATAGAAAAGTCAAACCAGAGAGAAAAAAAAGGAAGAGAGCGGGCTGGAGGCCCTTGTTTGCGCACCGCTCTGCAACCGGCCACTATTACCGCCGCTATTACTACCACCGCAGCTGCACCGTGCCCCGCGGCCGCACCCCGCAGGCGTCGCCAAACGCCGCCTACCGGTGTCGCTTCAGCCGTCCGCCTTGACCTCACTGCAGCCTCCCGCCACAGTCGTCGCCATCGCCCGTTGCCGGCCGCCGCTATCGCTGCTGCTATGCCACTCGGCACCCGGCTCGCTGGCAGCCCTACGCCTGTCTGCGACCTCGCTGGCAGCCCGTGCTCGCTGCAACCGCCTGCATCGCTCCATCGCCCGCGCCTCCTGCGGTGCCTCCCTCGCGCCGTCCGGAGCCCGCGACCGCAGTTGCTATCTCTGCTGTTCGGACCCCGCATCGACCCAACCCGGGGCCACCTCGACCCCGCTGTAGTCACACCGCCATCCTCCTCGCCCTCGCTGCAGCCGCGCCTCCTGCGTTGTTCAACGCGCGCCGCCTCCGCGCCCTGAGGCAATCGTCGGAGCCCGCCTGCGCTGCATTCCGGCCGCCACCTACGCTCGCATCGATTGCACCTGTGCCGCTCCGCTCACTGCTGTTTGTGTGGGAAAATCTTCGTGCCGACCCGAAGACTCTCGCAGCACCAGTCAATTGAAGGTTCGAGTTGAAGATCGTTGATTGATCTGTCAATTGGAGTTGAAATCTTTTGATATGCAAACAGAGGAATGCAATCAGAGAAATTGTGACACGAGATGTGATCTCGGAGTTCAGCCGAAGCCTACGTCTCCGTGCTATAGGGAGCAACCCGAATTCACTAACACTTCAGTTGAAGTGACCTCGACAGGCCGAGTGTCACTGAAAACCCTCTGATCTCTTTTAAGGAGAAAAGAAGATCAAGGAGAGATGGTAGATCAGAAGTTGAAAATCCCAGAGCTCTGGTTCTGAAAGTCAGATCTCAGAGTGGAAATCAGAATTTTCGGATCCTTTTACATTCGAAGGCACTGCTATTTATAGGATTCTCTGTTGGGGAATTCCGAGGTAAATGGCGGTTTCTGCTGCCGTATTTGGGGATCCTCCAGGCAGGACCGGTGGGTCCTGTGGTAGTCCTCGTGGGCCCACCAGGCAGGGCCGGTGGGTCCCGTGGTAGTCCTCGTGGGCGCACCAGGCAGGGCCGGTGGGTCCCGTGGTAGTCCTCGTGGGCCCACCAGGCAGGGCCGGTGGGTCCCGTGGTAGTCCTCGTGGGCCCACCAGGCAGGGCCGGTGGGTCCCGTGGTAGTCCTCGTGGGCCCACCAGGCAGGGCCGGTGGGTCCCGTGGTAGTCCTCGTGGGCCCACCAGGCAGGGCCGGTGGGTCCCGTGGTAGTCCTTGTGGGCCCACCAGGCAGGACCGGTGGGTCCCGTGGTAGTCCTCGTGGGCCCACCAGGCAGGGCCGGTGGGTCCCGTGGTGGATACATGCCAAAATTTGCACCCACACTGTTGCTACCGCCAATTTCTGCGAATCAGAGAAGACAAAGAAGAAGAAAGAAAAAAAAAAAGAAAAGAAAGAAAAAAGAAGAAAGGAGGAAGAAGAAGAAGGAGCCGTCATACCTGACTCGTGACGACCCCACGTCCCCTTCTCTTCACGCCATCATCATCACCTTTGGCTACGACAATCGACTTCCACCATTGCGCTCCCACACAGAAGAAGGGGCAACAACCCTCCGCCGAGGCCGTCCTTGCGCTCCCGTCATCCTCGCACCACCTTCGGACTCCGCACAATGATAACCTTTGGTGCACGTGCCATCTTCAAAGCAAGGGAGATCCGCAACAAGGAAGATGATCAAAACCCTAGCAAGGGTCTTCGTCCGTGAGCCGCTAAAGGAGCCTTCGTTTCCAAGCCGTCGAAGAATTCTTCATCTTTGAAGCCCTTCATTTCCCACACTAGCAACAATGAGGGGAACGAAAAGGATGGGGGGTCCTTATAAAGACCTAAATCCCACACGACCACGCAAATCAAGTCCAAGCACTACGCGTTTCCCCTGGGTGCACTCGACCTTGAGGGGGCATTTGTGGGCACCGAAATTAGCCCACGGAGCAAACCCGATCCACATGCGAACACGGTCCGCACACAACGGCTTGCATGAAAACTTGGTCCGCACACAACGGGCCCTATGCGAACATGGCTCGCACACAATGGCCCGCATACGAAAGGACCTGACTCGATGCAAATGGACCCCATTGGACTCACAACTCGGACACAAAAAGGGGCCCACCGCCCCCCCTCTTGGAAACCATGCCCCCTTCCCCTAGGGAGGTGTGGTCGGCCATAAGGGGAAGAAAAGAAAAAGAAAAAAAAAAAAAGAAAAGAAAAAGAAAAAGAAAAATCCTAAATGCTTCGATGCGGGGGAGGTGACATGGACATCTACGCAACTGTAGATCCACGACGATCCTTCTATCCGAGGGACAAGATGATGTCGTGTCACCATGCAATTGGAAGGTGCAAAGATGACAAGTTATCTTCAAAGATCAAGTCATAACAAGCCCATAACCATCCCCACAAAATAAGGAAAGGGATCAAGTTTGTTTCCCCCCAAAAAAGGAAACAATATTTTTGATGGTTATGGGGGGAGATATTAGATTAAACCAAAAAATTGCAGCCATATCTCTCCTAACCTCCCCCCTTTGCCTATAAATAGAGGGGGTGGGGGAAGGCATGAAGGGTCGAAAGCTGAAGACGAGAAGGCTCTGTAAAAAGGGGGCTCCAACGCTTGAAGACCGAAGGCTTCGTAAGGAACAAGAAGGCGCATCTCTAACAAAGTGGAGTCGCCCATCGAAGTCCTTATCAAAGGAAGACCTTGCACTCGAAGATCCAACCTTCGACTCCTCGCACAAAGAAGAAAGCTTAGAGAAGAAGGCCAGGAGTCGTCATCACCCTGACGTCTCTAACGATCTTCATCAACTCCGAAGACGCCATAAGTAAAGGCCGGAGGAGAAGATCGAAGCCGACAAAACCTCGACGCCTTCAACGATCTTCATCAACTCCGAAGACACCACAAGCAAATTCCAGAGAAGAAGATCGTAGCCAATAACTCCCCATCGTCTTCAATAAAGGTATAAACTCTCGCACGAAGAAGAAAGTTTGGAGAAGAAGGTCTGAAGCCGGTTCTACCCCCACCGTCTTCATTAACAAAAGCTGATGCTACAACCGTCGCACGAAGATCGGTACTACCCCCGCAATATTCATCAACAAAAGTCGACCCTACAATCGTCACCCGAAGATCGGTTCTACCTCCGCCATCTTCATTAATAAAAGCCGATGCTATAACCGTCGCACGGAGATCGGTGCTACCTCCACCGTCTTCATCAACAAAAACTGACGCTATAATCGTACAGAGATCGGTGCTACCCCCGCTATCTTCAAAAGAAGCCTTCGACTCCGATCACGCCAAAGAAACCCATAGAAGAAGAGAAGCAAAGCCAATGCCACATCCGTCATACGGAGATCGATGCTACCCCTGCCATCTTCAAAAGAAGTCTTCGGCTCCGATCATGCCAAAGAAGTCCAGAGAAGAAGAGAAGCAAAGCCGATGCCATAACCGTCACACGGAGATCGGTGCTACACCCATCGTCTTCAAAAGAAGCCTTCGACTTTGATCACACCAAAGAAGCCCGGAGAAGAAGAAAAGCCAAAGCCGATGCGACAACCGTCATTATCGAAGTCCATCCTCAAGAAGCAAGAAGAATAAAGAAGCCTTGGAGATATAGCCATTGCCGTTCGAGAAGAAGATCAAGCCAACACCAAAGCAAAAGCCAACGCAAGAAGCCGAAGCAAAAGCATCGGTAAAGCCCGTGCCAAAGCCAAACAACTATGACGGTCACGAGCAAAGTACCGCACGTTCTAGCCAATACGACGCAAAATCCGGAAGAACTAAAGCATCGCAAGCCTCTACCCGTCTACGTTCAAGCGCAAGTGTCAAAGCAAAGCCAAAGCTGAAAAGCCAAAGCCAAAGCCGATGCCAGAAGTATGATCGACACCACGAACTGACGATCAAGGACACCGAGATCTAGATAGAGCCGAGAGAGATACGAAGACTGAGGAGTGAAGCCAAAAACCCCCTAGCTAAGAAACCGCGAAACACGGAAGGGACAAAAGCAATGGTGAAGACTCCTTAGCCTCTCAAAAAACCCTCACCCTATAAAGATCTCTCTCCTGGGCAACCCCTCCAGAGCTCTCGCACAAAGTAACGTAGAGATGCAGATAAAAAAGACCCTCCAGAGGATCTCTCCCACAATCTCCTAATTAAATCTTTGCCGCACCCGGCTCACCACCCCTGAGTCCCCGGGTCCCGTCCTTGTAATCTCATTATGTTCGAAATAAAGATGACCTGCATCTTTTTTTTGGACATACAAACCTATAAACTGGTATACATGGGACTTCATCTTCATTTTATCCCCTTTGTCCTTCTGCACAAGTGTAGGATATCCCCACATCTCGAGACACTATAGTGTTAGCTTTTGCTTAGACCATAGTTTTCTATAGATTTGAGGCACTGATTTATATAAGAGATAGTTCTAGATATAAGCTACTGTTTTAAGGTAAGACCCCACTAGAAGGTGGGTGGTACATTTAGCAATACTAATCATACTTTGGACCATGTCCAACAAGATCTGATTCCTTATCTCGGAGACTTCATTCTAGTCTTAGAGATATCATACTATATTTAGCAATACTCATCATACTCGTTCCCTTGATTAAAACGAAGAGACTCCTATCGTTTGGATGCTCTTGGAACCATATATGTCAAAATTAACTAACATCAATGCCTTAGTGGACCTTTTAGTTATCTTGTCTTCCAAATAACACTCACAAGTCAGAAGGATCTCCGAGGGATATGTAAATAGAAACTCGGCCTTCTTTAACCTTTGAATTTTATTTTAGGTAAAATAACTAAATCATAGGGCCACAAATGTGTTAGTTTCTCCGAAGAATTTAGATGAATTAAAATCAGACGCTGCAGCTGTTATGTGATATATTTTCGAATTAGGATTAAAGACAAAGTTATTATTATGATCTATTCCTCTAGTAATGAAGATATCTATTTAGTTTAATAAACACTCGAATAATGTCGTCTAGAACTAAAAATTTCATTTAGCAAGAAGAAGCAGAACCAAGTCTCTAAAGATTAAAATATTTATTTCAGAAAAACTAATATAATATATCTAATAGCTTCCGCAGTAGCTTATGTTGTAGCTCGTGTGTCTTTAGCGTGGATTTTCTGTATTAGCATTAATAAAGATGACTTTGGTTATTGCTTTAATTAGAATACTACTCTGGTATATGATAATACTCATATAATAAAAGGACCCTAGGGAACACAGTAGGCCACTGAGGCGCATAGAGGATCCATGCTTGGGAGACCCAGTGGACCAGTTCTGTGTAGACCTAGAACTAGTTCACAGCTTAGGTGATGCCGGTCGCTTCACCGAGAACAAGCTGTTGGCAAGTAGAGGATGTGGTGAAGTCTCCACCATGGGAACGTGGGATTCCCATTCACCTGACCAAGCACGATGATCGTGTTGAACAGGAACCAAGATGGTGCATAGTTCAGTGATTCAGACACTGGTGCAGAAACCGTCTTACTACTATAGATAATCCGTCCTTAACCCTGAGGGACCATGTACACTGGGTCAACCAGTTGTGTGGTGCTTTGATATGCTAACGTGTGCGGACCTTCCATATTCCAATACCACGGTACGTTGGGTTACCCGGCTGGTGCTTGAGTGACATATAATCCCTACAGGTTATCCGACGTCTAATGTTGGATGGGTGTGTTTTGATGAGTCAATCTGTCCACACAGTTAACCTAGGCCTGGTGGTTGTCAGTATAACTGACGATGTTCTGGATGCTAGGCATAGCACCGGAAGGTGTGTGGTGTTATAGATGACAAGTCATCAATTCCTAGTCAGATGATCGATCGGGATCTGACGGTGCTCCCCACCGCCCGAGTCGTATCATGGCACCAGTAATAGGAGGGACTGAGGATTATCGGAGTATAGTAGAGAACAGGGTTACGAGGGAGTAACATAAGTTTAGGATCATTAGAGTTCAACTCGTGTCGCACTCTGGGTGGCTACGCGGGTTAATCGGATTAGGGCTGATTAACGGAACTTTCGGTGTGTCACCGGAACAGTTAATCAGGGATCTGGTTGGAGCTAGAGATCCTGAACCCTGAAGGTTCCACCATGTTGTTGCGTATAGAAATTGTTCCTCGACCTAGTTGGATACGTTGGATGCGAAGTAGCACGATGGAGCGCAAGCCCGAAGCCAAAGAACCTAATTCACATGTGTTACGGGCCGTAGGGGTATTTTGGTAAATACTGAAATATGGCTCAGAACATATTGAATGTGGATCTTAAATTGAGCGGAATAATTCCAGGAGCTCACAGGCACTGACGAAACTCGATTTCGAGTAGCGCACCTCACTCAGTCTCTCTTTTAGTTTTTCGCTTTTCGTGAAGGGCGTTTTCGTCCGGGCTTCACGATAGACACCGAGAATACCCTAAAATCCGACCCCCCTTCATCCTTATCTACATATGGCCGGCCCAAGACTCCTTGGAGCCATGGGAGACCGGCCCTATATAGGAAATAGGGAGAGGGAGGGGCCGACCCTATGGTGCTTCCCCCTCTCCTCCAAAAATCTGACCCCTATAGCTCCTCCTTTGTGGTTTCGGCCAAGGAAAAGAGAGGAAGAAGAAGGGAGAAGGAAGAGGAAGGAAGGAGAAGGAAGAAACGAGAAAGAGGAGGAGAAAATCTCGTGACTTGCCATCGTCTTCGCAACGGATTCCTTCGTCGGCTCGAAATCCTTGCACTCAGAGACGGGATTTCGAGGATTCTTCAATTCGCAAAGGACAAGGTGCTATCCGACAGTTTCCCATGCGATTCAAGTGCGGTTCTTCATCGTTCCGTAATCTCTGGATCATAGATCCATAAGGTATGATGAATCTAAACACCTAAGTTGATGCATTCATGTCTTCCGTAGATCGTAGTATGCCTCTAGGGTGTCCGCACATATGCTAAGATCATAGATTTGCATGTAGATTGTTTTATAGCGAAATTGTAATAAAACATACACCGTATGATCTTCGGATCTTTCTTTTGCTTCCGCTGCGACTCTGATACACGGATCCAATTCCAACAATTGGTATCAGAGCACGCTTTGGTGTATGTTTCATACATGAATTCGTGAAAACATTATGTGAATATATGATGACATATGTTTTCGTCGGGGTTCGGCGTAGATCATGCATATGGATTGTGCTATGTATCATCTTTTTACAGGTGCCGTGCTGAATAGTAATTTGTGATTGTATGCATCCGGGGGTCGGACCCCGGATTTAATTTTTCATTGATTATTATTGTCTGTGGATTTTAAGGCTCTAGATGGGCGAGGGTGGGGGTTGACCATCCTCGGTTCCCTGGCCATGTTTCTTGGATTGTCTTTTTTTTTCTTTCTAGCGAAATTGTATACGAACGAGCACTTGCTCGGAGCGTGTTAGTTTTTCGGTCACAGGAAGAAGGAGATGATGCTACATCCACGGTTCGGGTAAGCGGTATCATGGCGTGCAAAGACCCGGCGAAAGCGTGCACGTTGGTGATGAAGGGGATCATCGTCAGAGATCGTGCAGAACGGAAGAGCAGGATATCTTGGTTGTGCTATTCAGGTTCAGGGGTCGGACCCTGGACTTGATTCAGTTTGGATGCTTTCTCTGTTGTTTCTCTTTATTTAGTATTTAGAGAACCCCGATGATAATGTGATTATCATTCTTGCTTGTGAGTTTGTCTCTAGATCAGGCTTAGGGTTAGTACTAAAATCATGGATTCATCGGTGTCTCTATATGCTTCTAAACACGTGTAAATCCAGTGACTAGCTAAAAGGAAAGGTGGTAACCGCCCTCGTGGTAGTTCAGGTAGCCAAGTACTGTGCACCGAGATAGACGCAGTGTTAGATTTGTTTAGAGATAATTAACTAATGTCTCCATAAGAAGTATGATAACCCTAGTGGGATGCCCTTTCCCCACGTGATCCAAGCGACCAAGTTAGGTTAGGATTTTACTGTGTGATACCCGTTTCTAGATGACGTTTGATGATAGTATGAACTCATCACGATTTGGTTATGCCACAATTAGGTTGAGGTCCGGCGGAGGTTGTCGGATGTCCCTATTTGGCCAGCATCGAAACCTGTAATGAGATGAGGTTTACTATGGCATCAAGCATCAAATTGTGAACGAGGCGTCATCGTAGTGGGAGTCCTTTCCACGTTGACCATAGGCTAGGCTCCAGATCTTAGGATTATGGACAAACTAGTGAAGTATCGAGATCCTTGGAATCTATGTAATGTGATCCTTGCAAGAAAGGCGAAAGCTGAGTATTCAAGGTAGGGACTATGATATTTTTCGAGGATACTAATGCTTTGCGGGAAGGTTTGTAATCCTAGTGGGAGCACGGTAGACCAGGGTCTAAGTCTAGGAGGTCGTGACCTATCTAGATATGCATAAAACCTCATAAAGAAGGGATGTGTAAGAGGTTCCCTCCAAAGGGGAGACCCTGGCCTCCACAATCAACCGGCTAAGGGTCTAGGTAGGAGGTACGCAGTTCGATATTCCCACCGGGTGAGAGCTGTGTTTCCTTCCATACTGGTTCGCCTAGTGGTTTCCTTCGGGACATGGAGGATGCCGGTGGCAGTGGGTGACGGTTTTTTTCTGCACCGCGGGAGCCTATGAACCCCCATACCGACACCACCTAGATTTATGGGAAGCATCTAAAAGCTTGTGTGAAGCCACTGTTGTTGCGCATTCGGGTTACATAAAGCTGGCCAAAAGGAGACTAAGAGGTCTTTCAGTTTACCATGGGTAATTCTGATGAAGACTGGGTCGTAAAAACCCCGTTGGCAGAAGCGGTTGCATGCTCTCACCGAGATATTGTCTCTAATTCAGGGCCGATAGTCTCAATGCTCCAGCCCTGGGAATTTAGATTCCTGGATGTCTCCACATGAGGTAGTGAAGACATAGCGGCTGGAGTAAACATTATCTATTTCTAAATTCCATGAAATAGATTGTAGTAGACCCTAACTATTGTTTTAAACCATTGTTTACAGAAATCATGACCAAGCTCGACCCCCTTGCCTCCCTACTTAATGATAACAAACTTAAGGGACCAAATTACGAGGATTGGAAGCATAACCTAATGCTCGCCCTAAGGGTTGGCAAACAAACAATTGCCCTAAGTACCCCTCAACCGGCCATGCCGGGACCAGATGCAACTGAGGCCCAGTTAAAGGAATGGAAAGACTGGCTAGATGCTGATGAGATGTATAAGTGCTACATAGTGGCATCCTTGCAGACCGTCCTTTAGAAGCAAGTCGAAGACATAGCCTTTGCTTCAGACATGATGCTCTACCTGAAGAAAATGTTCGAGGGTCGTAGTCGGGTAACTCGTTACCTGACCATCAAGAAATTGGTGTCCACGAAGATGGCAGAGGGGACTTTAGTTCGGGATCATATGCTGAAGTTGTTTGGCAATGTGAACGAGCTTGGTTCCTTCGATGTCATCTTGGATGCAGAGATCCAGACCGATATTTTCCTCGCGTCTCTGTTAGGAGCGTTTGAGGGCTTCGTTACCAACTTCAACCTTAACCGGTTGGAGATGTCTAACGCAGAGCTCCTAGCGACGCTCCAGGCAGCAGAGGACGGGATGAAGGTAGGAGCCCAATCCCTAAACATGGAGCAGAATTCTTCTCTAAAAGTCAAGGGCAAGTTTCAGAAAAGAAAGTCTAAGAAGCCCGTGAAGATGGGCCAGGTGCAGTAGCAGGTTCCCAAGCAGAATGGTCCGGTGAAGCCCAAAGGAAAATGTTTCCGATGCGGCAAGAAGGGGCACTGGAAGGGCGACTGCCGCATGGCTCCCAAGAAGGCTGAGACAGGTATATCTCAAATCCACATAGTGGAATCCCTAGTAGCATCCCGTTGTTCTCCTGTCTCATGGATTGTGGATTATGGTTCCACTAACCATGCTTGCAATAATTTGTAGGGGTTCAAGGAGACAAGAAAACTGGGTGATGGGGAGATGATCCTAAGCATGGAAACTGAGGCCGTGGCAGAGGCTGAAGCAGTTGGAGATATCGTCTTGCAGTTCCTTGATGGAAGAAGTTTATTGCTTAGAGACATACATTATGTACCGTCCTTGAGACGAAACTTAATTTCTGTTTCCTTATTGAATAATGAAGGTTTTTCAGTTTTATTTGATGCTTCTGGTGTGTCAATTAAATTGAATGGTTCCTTTGTTTGTAAGGGAAAGATACATAATGGTCTCTATGTAATTAACTCCAATCATAAGCAGGATAACATAACTAAAGCTTGTGTGATTAATTTATCTAAAAGGAAAAATCCCTCAGATAATCCAACTCCTTTGGCATCTAAGGCTTGGACACATAGCCTCAGACAGGATTCACAGGTTGGTTAAGATAGGACTCTTAAGTCCAGATATTTCAGAAAGCCTACCGACGTGTGAGTCTTGCCTGGAAGGCAAGATGACTAAAAAGTCTTTCCGAGCCAAAGGTAGCAGATCTAAGGAGGTATTGGAGTTGGTACACACTGATGTATGTGGGCCCATAAGTGTCCGTACCATAGGAGGCTTCTAGTATTTCATCACCTTCACGGATGATCACTCGAGGTTTGGATACATATACCTAATGCGGCGGAAGTCTAAATCCTTTGATAAGTTCAAGGAGTTCAGAGCTGAAGCAGAAAAGCAGACGGGTAAAAGTATCAAGTCTCTTCGATCGGATCGAGGAGGCGAATACCTATCGGATGAATTTATTGGGTACCTGCATGAGCATGGGATCGTATCCCAGTTGACTGCACCAGGGACACCACAATAGAACGGTGTATATGAGAGGAGAAACCAAACTTTGTTAGACATGGTTCGGACTATGATGAGTTATGTTATATTGCCACCTAGTTTTTGGGGATATGCCCTAGAGACGGCAGCATATACTTTGAACTTTGTTCCATCAAAGTCAGTACCCCTAACTCCTTGGGAGCTGTGGTTGAAGCGAAAGCCAAGCCTACAACACTTTAGGATTTGGGGTTGTCCAGCACATGTGCGGAAGGACAAGCGAGATAAGATAGAGTCAAAAACTAAGGTATGTCTGTTTGTTGGGTATCCAAAAGGGACAAAGGGTGGTTTATTTTATGATCCTGAGGATAGAAAGGTTGTCGTCTCGACGAATGCCGTATTCCTGGAGCAGGATTATTTAGTAGACCATAAGCCCACCAGTAAAGTAGTTCTTGAAGAATTACTTGGTACTGATGGGAGTACGCAGATAGAAAACGTAGTGGGAGCTGATACCATGCACTAAGATAAACGATACTGTAGAATCAACTCCTATGGAACCACCGCAGGTTCGTCGCTGTAACATCCGTTATTGGCCTATTGGATCTTGGTCGTCACAATCCACCCCCTTTAGGGCTACACGTCCTCGTGTAGGGTTAGACCCCCCCATCCCGAGGAGAACCGGCTCTGATACCATTTTGTAACATCCGCCCCAAACACATAAGATATTGTCCGCTTTGCCCGTGCCCGCACGAGAACTTCCCAGGGAGGTCACCCATCTTGGTACTACTCTCGCCCGAGCACGCTTAACTACGGAGTTCTTACGAATTTCGTAGCGGCGCACGGTTTTAAAACGCGTCTTCTATGTTTGGGAGGGGAAATTATATAAGTAGCTCAGGATCTCCTTCTCTCCAGGCGATGTGGGGCTAACTCATGACCTTGTACACCTCACCTCACCTCACCTCACCTCATCCATCTTGGCATCCCTGCCTCAGGAGTCTTGGCTCTTGGCTCTTGGCCTATTGGATCTTGGTCGTCACAATCCACCCCCCTTAGGGCTACACGTCCTCGTGTAGGGTTAGACCCCCCCCATAACGAGGAGAACCAGCTCTGATACTATTTTGTAACATCCACCCCAAACACACAAGATTTTGTCCGCTTTGCCCGTGCCCGCACGAGAACTTCCCAGGAGGTCACCCATCCTGGTACTACTCTCGCCTGAGCACGCTTAACTACGGAGTTCTTACAAAATCCATAGCGGCACACGGTTTTAAAACGCGTCTTCTATGTTTAGGAGGGGAAATTATATAAGTAGCTCAGGATCTCCTTCTCTCCAGGCGATGTGGGGCTAACTCATGGCCTTGTACACCTCACCTCACCTCACCTCACCTCATCCATCTTGGCATTCTCACCTCAGGAGTCTTGGCTCTTGGCTATTGGCCTATTGGATCTTGGTCGTCACAATCCACCCCCCTTAGGGCTACACGTCCTCGTGTAGGGTTAGGCCCCCCCATAGCGAGGAGAACCGGCTCTGATACCATTTTGTAACATCCGCCCCAAACACACAAGATTTTGTCCGCTCTGCCCGTGCCCGCACGAGAACTTCCCAGGGAGGTCACCCATCCTAGGACTGCTCTCGCCCGAGCACGCTTAACTACGGAGTTCTTACGAAATCCGTAGCGGCGCACGGTTTTTAAAACGCGTCTTCTATGTTTGGAAGGGGAAATTATATAAGTAGCTCAGGATCTCCTTTTCTCCAAGCGATGTGGGGCTAACTCATGGCCTTGTACACCTCACCTCACCTCACCTCACCTCATCCATCTTGGCATTCCCGCCTCAGGAGTCTTGGCTCTTGGCTATTGGCCTATTAGATCTTGGTCGTCACAGAGAGAGACTTTCAGGTGGCCTAAGAGAGGGAGAGAGACAGAGAGATTAAATCGGCGGCCTTTGGGTTTCCGAAGGGGGGGGGGGAGGGGGGGCGCACAACGGGCTTGCCGAGAGAGAGGGAGAGATCTAGCAGGAGAGAGAGAGACAGAGAGAGAGATGGATTTAAGAGGGATGATTTAAGAGGGGGGGGGGGGGGCTACGGGCATCGAGGGAGGCAGCCACCGATGGATTTAAGAGGGGGGCTACGGATGGGGGCTGTTTGATCAGACGGATAGGGTTGGGATAGGGGCTGCGGATCGGGTGGGTTTGAATGGACAGACGGCTCAGATGGGGGCAGGGCTCAATCTCGGGAGGGGGATTTAAGAGGCTAGTTTAAGGCTGTGGGGCTAGGAAACGGACGACTGTGATGGAGTTTCCTTGTTTATCTCCCTCCTCTAGATAAATCTGAGCCGCTCCTTTGTCTCAGTTCATTTGTCCCCCCCACAACCGTCGTCCCTTATTTTATATATATATATATATATATATATATATATATATATATATATAAAGAGAGAGAGAGAAATGCTATAATGCGGCATGCGGTACGTGCGGCATCGCACCGCAGCCTTTTGATGCACGTGCTGCGTGCATGCGATGCACGCAGCGGTGCATCAGACGGCTGTGTTGCGGTGCCGCACTTACCGCATGCCGCATATAGCATTTCTCTCTCTCTCTCTCTCTCTCTCTCTCTATATATATATATATATATATATATATATATATATATATATATATATATATATATATATATATATATATATATATATATATATATATATAGGGAGGGATACTTTTACTCATGGCCTCTTACTCATATAGTTACCTATGATCCAGGCCGTCCATTAGATCCCGACGTACAGTTTGGATTAGATGGGGAGTTAAAGCAATGATGTTTGCATTAAATGCGGGCTTTTAATACGGGCTTTTAATAAGGGCTTTTAATACAGGCATTTAATGTAGACACCATTGCTTTAACTCCCCATCTAATCCGAATTATACGTCGGGATCTAATGGACGGCCCGGATCATAGGTAAATATATGAGTAAGAGGCTATAAGTAAGAGTATCCCTCCCCTATATATATATATATATATATATATATATATATATATATATATATATATATATATATATATATATATATATATATATATATATATATATATATTGCAGGTAAGTTACAGCTCACTGTAACATTCCTAACTAGACAAAAATGAACTGAATAGATCTAACCATTCGTTCAAAAATTAACGCAAGATCTCTATTTCCCCATCAACCAACTCCCTCCCCTTGGTTTCAAATCCTGACCCATTTAAACTGCACTAAACCCCTAAAATCCCAGCCCATTTAAACTGCACTAAAACTGACCATTCATCCTGTGATCGTTGTTCGCATCAACGGCTATAAATCTGCCTACTGAAATTTTGGCCGCCCCTAACCATCGGGTCGATCTTGAGGAATCCGTTCGAATAGAGACATCTGTGATTGATCAATTATAGGGGGAGGGGGAGGGGGAGCTGGTCGTGTCGAAGGCGCCCGCTTCGTGCCAATCGGCACGGGCAAGGAAATGAGTGTCCCTATGAATGCCGGTGTTGTCGTCGAAAGTGTTTTGTTTTTGAAGGCGTTTAAGTGTGTTACTGCCGAAGGTGGCCCGCTGCATTGTCAACAGATGTGTTGCAGCCGAAGGCAGCCCACTGTAGTGCTGATAGGTGTGTTGCCGCCGAAGGCGGCCC
Source organism: Chamaelirium japonicum (assembly GCA_947650365.1). Lineage (NCBI taxonomy): Eukaryota > Viridiplantae > Streptophyta > Magnoliopsida > Liliales > Melanthiaceae > Chamaelirium > Chamaelirium japonicum. The sequence goes on from CANTAL010000353.1 coordinate 77,080, forward strand.
GCTGTAGTGACGACTAGTACGGGCATGCACTAAACCTGACCGTTTATCCCGTGATCGTTGTTCACATCAACGGTTATAAACCCGCTTGCTGAAATTTCGGCCGCCCCAAACCATCGGGTCGATATCGAGGAATCCCGACCCATTTAAACTGTACTAAACCTGACCGTTCATCCCGTGATCGTTGTTTGCATCAAAGGCTGTAAACCCGCCTGCTGAAATTTCGGCCGTCCCAAACCATCGGGTCGATTTCGAGGAATCCATTTGAATAGAAATAGCTGTGATTGATCGATTATAGGGGGAGGGGGAGTTGGTCACGCAGAAGACATCTGCTTCGTGTCAATCGATACGGGCGAGGAAATAGTTTTCCCTATGAATGCCGGTGCTGTCGTCGGAAGTGTTTTGTTGCCGAAGACGTTTAGGTGTGTTGCCACCAAAGACGGTCCTGCCGACAGGCACGGGCATGCATTAGTATATATATATTGCAAGTAAGTTACTAGATATAGTTAAATCACATTATTCTGCCGCATTGCATACAACTCCAATCTCCATCCACCCCGATCCCTATCGCTGATCAAGGCCATCCAACCAACGTTTCCCGTGCAACTCACGTTACTCGAAACTGACCATTTCGGGACAATCTAGATCCCACCGGACTTCGTTTCTCCACCCCTCGACGGAGCAGAGCAGGTCTCCGGCCCTCCGACGACGTTTCGGAACCCCCACGACCGCGCCCGTGGATGGAAGCCATCAAGAAGCAGGCCACGAAGCTCAGGGAGCAGGTCGCCAAGCAGCAGCAGGTACCCTTCACCCCCTCCCATCTCCCCTTCTATGGCGCTTTGGTTCGCCCGCACCGACCCCACATTGATCGGGTCCTCCAAATCCCCAATAGAAAGGGTTCTCGGATTGGACTCATCGGCCGAACCGTCTTGATTTTGGCTATACGGTCAAATCGATGCCATTTGCTTCTAGGGTTCTCTTATCGCTTGGATGTTTACCGTTTGAGATTCTCGGCCATGGCTGATCCCAAACTATTAAGGGCAACCCACGTTTTTGTACGCGCTCAACAATAGTAAGACAGGACTAAAGAAAGTTGTAGACAATGGAGATCAATGGTTAAGCCAACTTCTTGTTCTCTTGGTAATTCTTAAAAGATCCGATAAGTGCAAAAGAAATGTTAAGAAGTTTTGTATATATGGGGCATTTGGGTTTTGTTGTAGTTTTAACAACAAAAGTTAATTATGGAGATAATCTTCTTTATGTCTTTCTCTTATAAGTTAATAATCCAAAGTTAATTATGGAGAGAATCTTATTTATGTCTTTCTTATAAGTTAACAATCCAATGTTCTTATACAATTTGCATTGGAAAGGTGAAAGGTGGATGGTAGGAGTTTAGGGCTATAACCGTGTTCAACAGGGGGGTTTGTTACTTAAACATGAACAAAGGGTGGTCTTATGGAGCTATTAACTTGTTTATCAAGAGGGTTTGTTACTTTGTTAAGCACGATCAACATGTGGTTTTATGGGGCTATTATCTTGTGCATCGATAGGGTTTGTTAGACATGAAGGGAGGTGGCCATATGGGGCTATTATCTTGGGCATCATGAGAGTCTATTAAATATGGAGGGAAGGGGGTCTTAGGGTGAGAAGACTTGATTCTTGTTTAGATAGGAAGTGGTATTATAGCTTAAGAGATTCGGAGGATGGTTCTCAACTTTATCCAAAGTTAAAATAGAGGGAATGAGTGTAGCTTGTCATTTAATTGGAATCTCCTTTCTAGAGGGGGATTGATCATATGATGATCCTACGCAGGTTATGGAAGATACAATAATGACTGATGTGTATGAGGTTTATCTGAATATGAATGGTTGCATTAATTAAGTAGGTGGCTTTATCTTCCAAGTGCAAGAGGACAATAGTAGTGTTTCAAGAGCATCACGGGGATAATCAAAATCGGGATGTAGGTGTTGAATCCTTTTAACGTAGCAGGTTAGAAGATTTCAGGAATCCTCAGTTGTAATTGCGTGTCAATTTAGAGGTTTTGATTTTTTCCTCATAGTTTTCAGTATTCAACTATATTTTAGCTAATTGTTAGTCTTGAGTGTTAGTTGTCGTCATTAGGTCAAGTTGGTTAATTTGAGTTTATTTGTTGTATTAGTTCTGTTATGAGACGCTCAGTTTAATTTGAGCCTGATTTTATCGAGTCAAGTGCAATTTTGTTCGGTGTCATCGAGTGAGGTTATTTTTTTATGGGTTTAGTTGTCAATCAGATCAGGTTAACAAATGGATTCACAGGTCTCAAGTTGATAGGTATAAAAAATATTTCATAATGAGTACATAGGTTGGTTGTCGAATGGATTTGTATAAATATCACTGCAAGTTTGGATTGCTAAATCCCGATAAATTAAAATATTTCTTGTGAAGAATTGCCACCATAGTAGTTCAATGAACGCACTGAATTGAGCCTTGCCAAAGGGCCTTTAAATAATCAACTATGTCTCCATATAACTTTTCCCTGCCCAATAATGTCTCCATATAACTTTTCCCTGCCCAATATGGGACTAAAAACATAAACTAAGCCAAAACTTATAGGCTAAAAATTACCACTAATTAATACTCCATAAATACTAATTAAATAGCATAAATAAGCGATAAAATACATTGATCTTCATGGGCCTTCACATCTAGGTTGATTTTGCCTTGAATCTGTGTGCACCTGACTGGGATATACTGATACTTCAAAACAGGTGCCGTACCCGTATCGGATACTTCCCGATACTCCGATACAGCCCGATATGGCGGGATACGTATACAATACGGCTACGAAGTATCGGAATTAAAAAAAAAAAAATCCGATACGGTGGGGATACGGCCTCGATACGTCGGGGATACGACCCGATACGCCGGGGATACGACTCGATACGTTGGAGATACGGCCTGATACGCCGGGGATACGGCTCGATACGTCGGGGATACTGCCCAATACGCCGAGGATACGGCTCGATACGTCGGGGATACGGCCCGATACGTCGGGGATACGTATTGGGTCTAAATATATAATATTATACATATATATTATATAGAGTAAATTACACATAGACCCCCTGTATTATGACCGATGATCACTTACATCTCCTATAGTTTGAAAACCCAAAATAGAACTAGGAGGGGGTGCAAATGGTGTGTTTTCAAAATAAAGGGTGGGATTTGTAGGGTTTTAAACATGAGGGGGTGTAAGTGATAATGGGTCAAACCCATCTGGCGGGGATACACCGATACTTCAAAACAGGTGCCGTATCCGTATCAGATACTTCCTGATACTCCGATACGGCCCGATACGGCGGGATACGTATCCGATACGGCTACGAAGTATCGGAATTAAAAAAAAAAAATCCGATACGGCGGGGATACGTCCCCGATACATCGGGGATACGGCCTGATACGCCGGGGATACGGCTCGATACGTCGGGGATACGACCCGATACGCTGGGGATACGGCTCGATACGTCAGGGATACGGCCCGATACGTCGGGGATACTTATTGGGTCTAAATATATAATATTATACATATATATTATATAGGATAAATTACACATAGACCCCCTGTATTATGATCGATGATCACTTACACCCCCTATAGTTTGAAAACCCAAAACAGAACCAGGAGGGGGTGCAAATGGTGTGTTTTTCAAAATAAAGGGGGGGATTTGTAGGGTTTTAAACATGAGGGGGTGTAAGTGATAATGGGTCAAACCCATCTGGTGAATCGCACTAATTGGATGCCACGTCAACTGGTGTAACGGACGGCTGTGATTTTTTTTAGGTTATAACTTAACCTCAGATCGCTCAGACTGAGATCCCGTGGCCGACCTTGTTGGAGAGCGAAAGAGGGGGAGCGACCAGGCAGCGACCACACCAACCAGGTGACGACGACGAGGTGGTGACCACACCGACTAGGCGACGACGACGAGGTGGCGACCACATCGACCAGGCGACGACGACCAGTACTCAGGGTTTTTTTTTCTTCTCTTCTTCTTTTCTTCTTTTTTGCTGGACGGACTGAGTTTCGCTCGGATTGTTAGGGTTTCGGCCGCCGAACCTTGCCGATTTCTGTCGAAACCCACCTTTCCGGTCTTCTGCTAGACGGATTGAAGGGCAAAGTTGCTTTTCTAGGTTTTTTTTTTCAAATCACATTATTGAAGGCATGATCGAAGGTTTTTTTTTAAAATCCAAAGTCTCGAGTGAGTTTCGCTCGGATTGTTAGTGTTTCGGCCACCGAAACCTTGCCGGTTTAGGCCGAAACGCTAACAATTAGGCTGAAACCCACATTGTCGGTCTTCTGCTGGACGGACTGAAGGCAGAGTTATTTTTTCTGTTTTTTTTTTCAAATCACTTGATTGAAGGCATGATCGAAGGGTTTTTTTAAAAATCCAAAGCCTCGAGTGAGATTCGCTTGGATTATTAGGGTTTCAGCCGTCGAAACCTTGACGGTTTCGGTCGAAACCCTAACAATCTAGCTGAAATCCACACTGCTGTTCTTCTGCTGGACGGATTGAAGGTACAATTGTTTTCAAACTATTTACTATTCATATTCTAGCGCAAAAATTATTATATTTAATTATTAATATTATATATATATATATATGTATATTAAATTACAAATGTATCCCTGCCTTATCGCGTATCCTAGTTTTTTAAAAATCCATGTATCCCCGTATTCGTATCGGACCTATCGGTGCTTCCTAGCTATCTGGTGAATCGCATTAATTGGATGCCACGTCAACTGGTGTAACGGACGGCTGTGATTTTTTTTAGGTTATAACTTAACCTCAGATCGCTCAGACTGAGATCCCGTGGCCGACCTTGTTGGAGAGCGAGAGAGGGGGAGCGACCAGGCTACGACGAGGCGACGACCACACCGACCAGGCGACGACGACCAGTGCTCAGGTTTTTTTTTACTTCTCCTCTTTTTCTTCTTCTTTTTTGCTAGACGGACTGAGTTTCGCTCGGATTGTTAGGGTTTTGGCCGCCGAACCTTGCCGATTTCGCTCGAAACTCACCTTTCCGGTCTTCTGCTGGACGGATTGAAGGGCAAAGTTGTTTTTCTGGTTTTTTTTTTCAAATCACATTATTGAAGGCATGATTGAAGTTTTTTTTTTTAATCCAAAGCCTCGAGTGAGTTTCGCTCGGATTGTTAGGGTTTCGGCCGCCGAAACCTTGCCGGTTTCGGTCGAAACCTTGCCGGTTTCGGTCGAAACCTTAACAATTAGGCTGAAACCAATGTTGTTTAAACCGGACCGGACCGGCCGGTCCGGGCCGGAAACCGGCAAGCTGAACGGTCCGGCTGCCCATCGGACCGCTCCAAGAACACGAACCGGGATCGAACCGCTGGACCGGGCGATTTTAGGCAAAAAACCGGGCGGCTGAGAGCTTGACTGAACCGGGCGGTTCAGTCAGCCTATTAAAAGGGACTGAAAGTCTGAAAAGTGAAAACCCTCTCACCCCGACCCGCGCCCGTGCGACGTTACGTCTCCCCGTCGTCCCCGACTCTCCTGGCTTCGTTCTCCCTGCCGGTGCCGGGCCTGCCGATCAGCCCCCACCTTGAGGCCGACTGGAAATCAGCCGACCACCCCGCACGGCGCACTCCAGGACCCACTGACCCAGGTACTCCCCTCTCTCTCTCTCTGTTGGACCGATGAAGACTCTGAACCCTTTTTTTTTTTGGGTTCTCTCTCTCTCTCTCTCTCTCTCTCTCTGTGTGTGTTCAGGCTGCACGACGCACTTCAGGCCGACTGAGTGTCGACTGTAGTAGGTTTTTTTTTTTTTGGATTCTCTCTCTTCTCTTCTCTTTCTCTCTCTCTCTCTGTTGGACCGATGAAGACTGAACCCTTTTTTTTTTTGGGTTCTCTCTCTCTCTCTGTGTTCACTGTGTTGGGCGGCTTGGGCCGACCACGATCATGACTGTAGACTGTAGACTGTAGTAGGTTTTTTTTTTTTTGATTCTCTCTCTCTCTGTGTGTTCACTGTGTTGGGTCGACTGTGATCATGATTGTAAAAATCTGTTTTTTTTTAATAACTTTTTTTTTTTTTTAATTACCTTTATTTTTTATATTTTTTCCATAATTTTTCTCTATTTAAAATAATTTTTATAATTTTCTCAACTTAATTAAATAGTTTTATTAGGTTTAAATTCTAAAATATCTAGACCGGTGAACCGGACCGGACCGGCCTAACCGGACCGGTACCCAAACCGGTTCATACTCCGGTTCGGCTCTGACAACATTGGCTGAAACCCACCTTGTCGGTCTTCTGCTGGACGGATTGAAGGCACAGTTACTTTTTCTGTTTTTTTTTTCAAATCAAATGATTGAAGGCATTATCGAAGGGTTTTTTTAAAAATCCAAAGTCTCGAGTGAGATTCGCTCGGATTGTTAGGGTTTCAGCCGCCGAAACCTTGACGGTTTCGGCCGAAACCCTAACAATCTGGCTGAAATCCACATTGCTATTCTTCTGCTGGACGGATTGAAGGTACAATTGTTTTCAAATTATTTACTATTCATATTCTTGCACAAAAATTATTATATTTAATTATTAATATTATATATATATATGTATATTAAATTACAAACGTATCCCTGCCGTACCGCGTAACATAGTTTTTTAAAAATCCACGTATCCCCGTATCCGTATCGGTGCTTCCTAGGCGCCTGATATGCTCTGCATATCCTTTCCAATTTTCTTACAAAGCTGCCTTTTACTTATCAAATCACAAAATAAAGGTTGCAAAGGCCCATCTTGTCCAAGTTTTATATTCAGTAGGGAAACCTTATTTTCCTTTTCTCCATTTTATTCCTTATTTGCTTATGCAATATCACTGTTGTTGGTTATCAGAACATTTTATCATGAACTAGATACGGATATGGTAACAAGAATATCTTGATTATTGTGTCTAATGACTCCAATATTGTTACAGGCTGTTCTAAAGCAATTTGGAGGTGGTGGATACGGAAATTCTGATAATGTAATTACAGATGAGGTCGAATTTCAGCAACATCAAAAGCTAGAAAAACTTTACATATCTACCCGCTCAAGCAAGGTGAGCTATCTTCCTACTTTCTATCTCAGTTTTGCCTCCTTTGCTTCTCTTTATTTTTTGATATTTTTTTCAGCATTTTCAAAGGGATATTGTTCGTGGTGTTGAAGGATATATTGTTCATGGATCCAAACAAGTTGAAATCGGTAGGATAGTAAAACTGAGGTGCTCCTTTCCTCTTTTAAAATGTGATTACTGTTATATCTAAATCCGTAAGTGCAGGTACTAAATTGTCGGAAGATAGTAGAAAATATGGTGTTGAAAACACCTGCACGAGTAGCAGCACATTATCAAAAGCTGCATTATGTTTTGGAAGAGCTCGTTCCCAAATGGAAAAAGAACGTGGGAACATGTTGAAGGCCCTCGGTACCCAGGTTTGAATGTGTTTGCTCCCCTTACATCTATCCTAGTTTGTCATGTTCTCACATCAGGTTATAAAGTTTAAAGGGTAAATCTTACTAGAGATTCTATTGATATTTCACGCCAAATCCATTTATGTTATTGTTCACCTTCTCTCACTTCTTAATGTGATGGATGTTTTGTAGTAAACATCTATTTCTATATTTTGTACATTTTGTGCAGTACTTAAATCATTTGACTATATTATCTCTAACGAAACCATAATCCTTGTTCCAACAACAAACTACTTTTTATTTGATCACATTTTGTAAGACTTTGATGAAAGTTTAATTTTCTAATATTTCATATTCTGGAACCCCTCCAACCACACACCCACACACACTGACACACCCCACCCACCCACCCACACACACACACACCCACCCCCCACCCCACCCACGCATCCACCCACCCACTTCACACACACACAAAAAAAAAACCCTCCCTCTCTCGCCCCCCTCAACTCCTCATCCTTTCTTCTTAAGGAGTAATGGCATTACTTGGAGTGCAACTTTAGTGGGTCTGTGGGAGGAGACTATAGTATAGGTAGAATTAAGTGACAAGTAGCTCCCCTATCAAAACACTCTATACTAAGAGTTGGAATGTACCCCTGGTATTCTAGAGGTTAAAAGCTTAATTACCAATATGGGATAAACTCAATTGCTCTAAAAAAACCCTAAGGAGGGATCAATGCAAACAAGCAAACACGTGCTTGCAGACCAACAAACCAACCAAATGACCTTTCTTGAAATCTCTTCTGCAAACACATGATGTGTCCATCGTAAATTTAAGCAAAATAGATTTGATCTACGTGTGATGCAAAGGTCGTGTGTGAATATAGGGTAGAAGTATACAAAGATCTATCATAATGCTATAAGGATAGCACACAATATATTTTTAGGTGGAAACCCAAACAGAAAAAACCACCCCAAGTAAGCTCGGACACAAAGTAATCCACTTAGAGCAAGGGATTACAACCAAAGGCAAGAGCGTTACCCTTGAAGCGAATGATACCTCCACAACCCAATTCTCTTGAGCTTGGCACTGGTAGCCAGCAACCACCGCGACAATCCTTTTAACAACCTCCTTTGAGCCAATGAAGTCTCTTCTCGTCTGAGTCCACAAACGTCTCGTGCAATCTACTTTGCACTTTGGATCGACACAACGACTTCGAACCTCGACTCCTCGTAGGCAAGGTCGAGCGAACACCACAGACTACTCGGATGATGCTCCTTCTTAACGAGAAGATGCAAATATGCAAGTAACGAACAATTGAGAAAATATCTTAAAAACTTGAATCCGGATCGAAACAACTTCCAATTATTTAAGCACGTATAAAACCTTTAAGGATCCAAGCTCAAATTAAATGGGATGAAGAACGATGAAGAACAACTTCCGGATCAAGATAACCAACAAAGTGACGAAGGAAAACTCAAAAATATCTCACAAACAAATTAGTGCAAACCTATGAAGCACGGATACTTCAAAATACATGACGTACCCGTACCGGATACGTATCGGACACGGATACGGCTCGGATACGTGTCCGATACGTTTCGGGCGTATCCTGGATTTAAAAATGCCAGAATACGGCCCGGATACGGCTGGGATACGGCCCGGATACGGGAGGGATAGGGCAGGATACGGGAGGGATACGGGCCGGATACGGGAGGGATACGGCTGACCGGTTTGGGCTTGGGTTATCGAGTTTGGGTTTGGTTAAAAGTTAAACTCAAACCCAAACCCAAATCCAAACCCACTGTCCCACACTAAAAGATTTGAGGATAAATTGCACAAAGACCCCTATAGTTTGACCGATTATCACTTACACCCCCTTATGTTTAAAACCCTACAAATGCCCCCCCTGGAGGAGGTGCAAGTGATATGTTTTTCAAACTGTAGGGGGTCTATGTGTAATTTACCCAAAATTTAACCCCACCCCACCCTGTTTTCTGGATCGAGCGAGAAGAGAGGGAGAGCAGAGAGGCAGTCGTCCACTCACGCCCGTCATCTGTCGTTCGCCGTCGCCGCCTGATTGCAGTCGTCCGCTGTCCGTGCCAAACTACAGCCGTTAGCCGCCCGTCCATCGCCCAACTGCAGTCGCCCACCGTCCCCCGCACCCGTCCGCTACCCGATTGCAGTCGTCCGCTGTTCGCCCGTCTCTCTCCCTCACAACCCCATATCTCTCTCTCCCTCCCTCTCTTTCTCTTTCTCGCTCTCCCTCACAGCCCCATTTGCAGGCTTTCTAACCTGCCGTCAGGATCTGCAGATATGCAATAAGATCGATAAAAAACAGTGATAAAATATTGAGCCAATTATGAAAATTTTATTAAATTTTTTTCAAAAAACAGTGATAAATTATAGCAATTAATATTTTGTTTATATTGAATATGCAACAACCTGTGCTTCTATATTGAATATGTTCTTTATGATGCATTCTATCAATTAATAGTTCTATAAATTAATAATTTAGTTATTTAAAATAAATATTTAAAAAATAATAATTTATTGCCGTATCCTTAGCCGTACCCGTATCCTACTTTTTTAAGATTTGTCGCATCGCCGTACCCGTATCGTATCGTACCCGTACCCGTATCCGTATCCGTGCTTCTTAGGTGCAAACCAATAGTTTCTCCACACTTAGAAAGATTAGGAATATATATATTTATAAGTAGAAAGTTTTAGGAAACCTTAGAAACAAATCCCACACGTTTAGGAGTTTTAATCAGATGAAACGGGCCAACACAACTTTAACACGCAGCCCCTCCCCCCCCCCCCCCCTTTTCGGAAACCCTAATGTGGGGTGGTGCGCACCACCTCGGCAGAGACAATTCCTGCACTGCCAGGGTGTTGGGTGCTAGCCCCAGGTGCGCAACAACATATATAAATGCATGGTACAACCCCTGGCGTGTATCAGGACACGAAAAAAATTGGTTTTTGCATTCGTTATGTACACGTGCACTCCGGAAACTCAACAAATAAACCTAGGGTCATCCGGAGTCATGGAAACCCATACACTCAAAACGGAGGTTGGTTCAAAAACCAAGATTCTAAAAAGCGCTAGGCGCTAGTCGGGCAATGGGAGGCCGCCTAGCGCCTAGGTGTTTTACCTTTTTTAAATTATTTTAATTATTATTTTGATATTCTATAATATATATATATATATATATATGTTTAAAAATTAATATAAGTTCAAGATTATCCAAAATCATTATTTTAAAGAACAAGTATATAACCATAATTCAAGATTGAGTGATTAACAAGAACAAAAGCAAACATTGTTTGCCTGGCGAGCCTGAGCACGCCTAGGCGGCCGCCTTGCCCAGCCTAGCTCCGCCTGGGAGCTTGGCCGCTTTTCTAGACCGCCAGGGCCTAGGCTAGGCGGTGGGGGGCCGCCTAGCGCCTAGGCTCCACATAGGCGGCCGCTTTTTATAACACTGTAAAAAACCTGCAAACATGCAATGATGTGAATAAAGATTTTTGAAAACAAAAGAATTTAAGCATAATTTTGAACTAGTGTAACGATGACAATGTGTAACTAGAAGTCTAGAAGTTTGAAGACAATATATTCTTGATTCGATGAATGTAATGAAACACGTACACATGGGATTCGATTTAAGTTCCGATAAAAACACTGTAAAGCTAAAGTTCGATAAAAAGCAATATGCATGCAATATACCTGATAAGTTCTTCACGTTGCTTTGGCATGGTCTTTGATTGAAGCTTGCAAATTATTTTCGACATCTTCAATGGATTATATGGAAGTATGCAATCACGCTCAAGTGTAACTGATGCAACCCTATTCTAATATACTCGTCTTTTAATTTTTAGACAACAAGTTATGGCTCAGATCAAAGAATTTAACCAATAGTTAAGCATGCAATAACACTTCTAATCAATTTATTTGCATGCCTTCATACATGAACATGAGAGCATAAGAAAAAAATAAAAATCAAGCAAGTTCCTAACACAAATTTTATATCAATAGCCAAATTAGATATTTAAGAGCAATATTCGCAATGAAAACACCACAGAAAGTAACCAAACATAGTCAAACACCAATCAAATGGATCTCACTAAAATGATGGATCAAAAGAAGAGGTTTCGAGGCCAAACAGAGATGAAAACCTGAAAATCTATGTCCAGGAATTTTAGGATAGCAAGCTGTAACCAAGGTAATCGATGTCAATGAAAGCCGTAGATCAAGGAAAATAAGGATTAAAGGAAGATACTGCCCGACCCTTGGGAACGAAGATCGATGCTTATGTGATTCAGAATATGCACGGATGTCGTGGGAATCCAAATCAATATCGTCCGAAATTTGGGTGAAGTGGCGGTGAGGGAGACGATGGCCGAGAAGATCGAGGTAAGTGGCTTTGACGAAGATCCAGAGGATGAAGATGCGTCCTAGTGCTGAAATTCTGCACTAGCGTGAGAGGACGTGGTGGCGATGATCCGAAGCTACAATTGGGAGAAAAGAGGAAGAAGCAAGTTGATGGCAGAGGAAAGGGGTTTCCGAGAGATGAAAATAGGGTTTTCTTTTCCTATAATCTGATCTCCCTTTTCTAAGTGCATAGAAGGGCTTTTATATGGAATAGAGGGAAGACATGAATGGAGGAAAAGTTACGTAACAAAGAGGAGAGAGAGGGGGCAGCAACACGCATCTTGAGGGACCCATACGGACACCTTATGGCTGCTAGGAGAGGGGGTGGGTAGGGTTCGTAATGCCTCCTCTTTCGGAGACTCGATCTCGGCCCTCGAGTGTGACTTAAGTCTAATAAGGATCTCCATCTATTATGACTTAAGGGTCTTTTAATCTCATCACTCGGATGAGCCATCTGATGGTGTTTGTTTAATTCATTAATAAATCGACTAGTGACAGTTAGGCTAGCTCAATTAAAAACGTGGTCCGAACAATCCTCACACCTAAGCTTAACCTATAATTACAATGTTGATAAATTTTTATCCATCCATCAGATTGACACGAAACAAGAACGAAAAATATTCAGAATTAAAAATGCAACATAATAAAATAATAATATTTCTGATCTACTGCCTCGATTTTTGTGCACGACTGAAAGGAATGATAAACTCTCCTTGTTCTTTCAAGTAGACGCGAGCTCGTCTACATCAGTAACCAAATACCATGACACACACTATCTAAGAAAGTGTTTTGGGTCAGTATATGCCAATAAAGGAGGAACCAATACTGTAATTTCAATTTCCCCCTTTGGCTATCCTTTGAGACAAAATTTGCAATATAAACCCGTGCAAGAATACATAAGAAAATATATTTTCTCCAGTTTTAAACGACTTGTTATATGCTAGAATCTACTTGCACAAACTCAAATAAAGATAAAACACTGAAGCTTTGAGTTTATCCTGTAACCTGCACAGACTCAATAATGATATTAGAATCCCTCATCTTCCTGCGAAACTGACGTCAACACTTCACATAAGAAAGATACTCACAAGAACTACATGTGTATGCAACATACATTCCAAGAGGCTATGTATGCATTTCTCATACATTCAGACAAAAAGATAATATGTATCTACAGATTTTGAAGCACTATAGTAGGAGGTGACTTACCTCTCTCAATAGTTATCTACTAACTTCCATCGAGAGATTTAAGTATAGTTTTCATGTGGGCTTTCCAATAGGAAAATTATTTCCATCAAATAAAGGAGGTCTGGTGATAGAACCACCCTCTCTCTAAAAATTCATATCAGAACTAATTTTTTAGGATCACACTGTATGTTAAGCCTATGGTGCATACTGGTTCTCTGATACCAATTGTTACAACTATTTCAAAATGAACTACATTAGGGGTTGTAACAGGACCTAGACGGCGATGACCGGAGTGGGGGAGTTTGGTTGGTTTTTTTTTTTTTCGGGGAGGGGGGGGGAGGGTATTGGGGGTTGAGAATAGGTCTAAGCAAGACTATACAAAATTAAACATTTATTCACTAGTACTAACTATTGCATGTTAAAAACGGAGTATGTATGACTGAGCAAGTGTATATACAAGAACAAACTCAAAGATACTGCATGTCAATGGTTTCAACTCATTAAACAGAAGGAAATATATCAAAGGTGGATCTAGGATATATTGATCAAGTATTTGATTAGTTAATACAAAAAAAGTATCCAGAAAGTAGAACACACAAAACATTGTTTAGTGCCACAAAGGAAATCTACATTCACGATGCAGAAGTTGGGTTTTGCATTATGCTCTATAAAAGAGAAGGTACAAGATCGGGAATCTCACCCACTTGGCTTGGTCTTATTGATGCTGCCTTTGAGCAGGTTTTGCCTCACTGCCATGTTATCCACTAGTACTCTGCTTCTTAATATGGATCAACTAGGAAACTTTGGTGTTCACTGTTCATGATCTTATATTTTCTTGTACTCCCCTAAGTATAATTGAGACTATTTTTGTTTGACTATATTGCCCATATCACATTGACCTTTGTGTTTTTTGTAAATTCAATATGTTGATTGGTTTGTGTTGTCTTAATGCCTTGACTACCCAGGTTGCTGAGCCTTTAAGAGCAATGGTAATGGGTGCTCCATTGGAGGATGCTCGACACCTTGCTCAACGCTATGACAGAATGCGGCAAGAAGCTGAAGCACAGGTAATACTTTTTGCAAGTGCTGTGATTGTTTATTCAGTATGGATTATATATTACTGCATGTACTTAGATGTCACTCTTCGTAACTACACTAGTACTTTAAAGAATGTTTTATTCTAGTAGTTTTTTGTGATATAGCTACTATACTAATAGTTACGGTTTTACGTTCTTAAGGGGATTTTCAATGTTGGTTCCTTCATAGGCTATTGAAGTTTCAAAACGTCAAATGAAAGTAAGGGAAACCCCTGGCAATGTTGATAATAATTTAAAGTTGGAAGCTGCTGAATCAAAGCTGCAAGAGCTAAAGTCAAATATGACAATTTTGGGTAAGCAAGCTGTTTCAGCAATGGCTGCTGTAGAGGAGCAACAACAAAGATTAACATTGCAGAGGCTTATTTCAATGGTATTGTTTTTGACCTTTTACCGATCGGATTTCAATCAATAGCATTTGCATGCTAAAGATCTTTTAGGTCTGAAACATTGCTGATATTTCATTTCTACATTGAAGGTTGAATCAGAACGCAGTTATCATCAGAGATTTCTACAAATCCTTGATCAGCTTGATGCAGAGGTGAGATATCAATGATAATATATTGCGTTGCCACAGCACAAAAATTGTTGGTCATGCATGTATGGACGTGTGCCTACAATCTGTGTAAAAGTCATTTACCTTTTTTCTGGACGTGGTGATATGATCACTATTTATTCCTTCATACTGTATACTTCGGTTTTGATTGACAGCTGGTAATCGAGCGCCAACGAATCGAAGCATCTCCTAGCCCGGTTGTGGAAAACCCTGTGGCGCCACCTCCATCATATGAAGAGGCAAATGGTGTCTTTTCTTCCCAAACATTTGATGTATCTACTGATTCCATGGGATACTTTTTAGGAGAGGTAGTTAACATAGCTCGTGTATGCCTTTTTGATAAAAAGTTGAATGGATACTATTTTGCAATCTATTCTGCAATTGTTGTATATGTCATCAGTTTTTTTTTTTTTTGTAAATTTCTGTGGCTTTTGAATTGTGCAGGTTATGCATTCATTTCAGGCTGAGTCAGATGCTGAGCTTAACTTGTCGGTTGGGGACTATGTCGTCGTTAGAAAGGTTTTTATCCTCTTTGGTGTACTTTTTTTTTTATCATGTTTTATGATAATAAATTCTCTACATTTTCTGTTATAGTGTAATCAATATTCTTTCTCATTATGTTTAACTATGTCAATAATGTAGATAAATAAACCAAAGCTTGCTATTAGTGTCATCTAAGTGTTGTTTGGAAATAGTAGGACCACATCTATAGGATAAAATGATGTAGATTGACTAGACACTCATGGCACGTGGGGCGAAGACTGGAGGAAGGCCAGTACATAGTGGGGTTTGGATCTGCGTGAGAAACCACATAAAAGAAAGGGTTGATGCAAAATTCATGGATGAAAGTTGTGAGAATGGTTTGCTATAGCTTGCACCAATGAAGGATTTATCCTAGATTAGGCCTTCCATTGTCACCATCATCCAAATTTTATCCCATCATATGGGCCTTGGCATCAAAGAGGATTAGGCCTTCCATTATCACCATCATTCAAATCTTATCCCATCAGATAGGGTCGAGTATGAGAAAGAATAATAGGAATTTTCCAATAGCTATCAATCTGATGTCAAAATTGTTCTAATTACCGTGAAATTAAGCTTATGAGTAATACCATGAAATTATGGGAGAGGGTGATGGAACAAAAGTTAAGAAAGACGTAGAATTACATAGAACCAATTCGGATTTATGCCAGGAAGATCTACAATGGAGGCTATTTTCTTGCTTAGACAACTGATGGAAAGATTTAGAGGGAAAATAAAAAGAATTTACATATGATTTTTATTGACTTAGAGAAGGCTTATGATAGAGTACCACGAGATATGATTTGGTGGATTTTAAGGAGAATAGGGGTACCTCAAGGTTATATTGAAGTGATTGAAGACATGTATAAGGGAGCGATTACTAGTGTCAAAAGTAACTATGGCGACACAAATGAATTCCTAGTAACTGTGAGAGTCCACCAAGGGTCAACCTTAAGCCCATATCTTTTTACTCTTGTCATTGATAAACTCACTGCTAATATTCAAGGAGAAGTATTGTGGTGTATGCTATTTGCAGATGATATGGTGTTAATCGATGAGACAAAGATAGGGTTAAATGGTGAATGATCGTAGATGAATAGGTTGTGTCTGACTGCCTATGTTCATAAAACAGATGTGATTTTTCTTACAACCATTTTTTTCTTTTCTTTGGCCCAAAATGTTCGAGACCTGCTGTTTCATTTGTTGGCAAAAACTGCCATGCCTGTGTGCCCATGAATCTTCTGGTTTCTATGTAAGCAATTTGGATGCGTAATGATTCTGAAAGCTTATAGATCGTGAGCACGATAACCCCAACGTTCTGTAGGTTCTTCTGAATCCTCTATTCTGGCCTGCTGCTCTAGGTTTCAGGGCTGCAGCCCCTTCCACCTCTTTGCCCCTTTCGCCTTGGTACTGCTGGGCTTCACGTGCCTCCTCGAATTTAGGCTTCACACTTCATCACAAATATTGATGATATGAGAGAGATTTCAGTGAGTTACTTGTAAGAACATTTTCATGAAGTGATGGCTTCTAATTTAATGCACCAAAATGGATTATGATATCGATTATTGACTCCAAATGCATCAATATGAGAGTTAAGATGATGATTACTAACTTCATATTTCTTCGTACATCATATTTACTTGGACCTGTGGATGAAGCTAACACTTTTTGCCTGTCGGTGGTTTCGATCTACGGCTCACTAATCAGAAATCTGGTCATGACCCTTTTACAGGTGGCCAATAATGGTTGGGCCGAAGGTGAAAGCAAAGGGAAAGCTGGTTGGTTCCCATTTGGGTACATTGAAAGACGGGACCGTGTTCTTGCGAGGAAAATTGCTGAGGTCTTCTAGGTCTTCTTCCTGCCTTTTGCAGGTGTATAAGATCGAACATAATGCGTGTATTCGGCTTAATCATTGTTGTATGTTCTTACTTTTGCTTGTTCTCTTTTTAAGGTCTTTGATTCTGCATCGTGTTATGGAATGCAGTGAGGTCTTGTAGCACATCTCTCTCTCTCTCTCTCTCTCTCTCTCTCTCTCTCTCTCTATATATATATATATATATATATATATATATATATATATATATATATATATATATATAGGGGATGCTTAGGTGCGGTCCGCGTCTGCAGCCATCCGATGCACCACACTGTGCATCCGATGCACGCGGCGGGTGCATCGGACGGTTGCGGACGCGGATCGCACAGATCGCAGGACCGCACCTAAGCATCCCCGCGTGTTAGGATGCGGCGTGCGGTGTGTGAGGTGTCGCACCGCAGCCATCTGATGCACCGCTGCGTGCATCGCACGCACGCAGCGCGATGCATCAGACAGCTGCAGTGTGACACCGCATGCCGCATTTTATCATTCCTATATATATATATATATATATATATATATATATATATATATATATATATATATATATATATATATATATATATATATATATATATATATATATATATATATATATATATATATATATATAGGGGACGGGGAGCCTGGACCTCAAGTGCAGCGTAAACGCTGCACCCGGCTCGGCATGGATGCCACGTGGCCCAAAAAAATCCGAAAATCCGATCGGATCGAAAGAATAAATGCCGCACAGTTTTTTAGCCGTCCGATTGCCTCTACCAACGGATCGGATTCATCCGCGGGGGCTGAATCTCGCTGTTACTGTGGCAGGCACAGTAACAGCGAGGTTTATGGCTGTGATGAATTCCAGTCGTTGGATCTTTCGATCGGCCGGCTCAAACAAATATACAGGGGGTTGTTCGGCTGTGTGGGTGAATGTCATCCGTCGGATCGATTGAATCAAACGGGCCAAAATAATTTCGCGATTATTGTAGCTGCTACGGTAACCGCGAGATTGTTTTGGCCCGTTCGATTCGATCGATCAGACGGATGTGATTCACCCGGACGGCCATTTCAATCCCAAATGAATCCCATCTGCCTGATCGATCGAATCGAACGGCCACAGTAAATCTCGCTGTTACTGTGCCCGCCACAGTAACAGCGAGATTCAGCCACCGCGGATGAATCCGATCCGTTGGTAGAGGCAATCGAACGGCTGAAAAACTGTGCGGCATTTATTCTTCCGATCCGATCGGATTTTCGGATTTTTTTGGGCCACGTGGCATCCATGCCGAGCCGGGTGCAGCGTTGACGCTGCACCTGAGGTCCAGGCTCCCCGTCCCCATATATATATATATATATATATATATATATATATATATATATATATATATATATATATATATATATATATATATATATATGTTATCGTATTCATTATATATGTTACACGTATTCTATTCAAATGTTTTAATTTGTTATTTTATAGATTTTTGTGTAAGTTTTGATCAATTGTTTATATATATATATATATATATATATATATATATATATATATATAGGGTCAGGTTCAATGGACACTGTTTTTGCACTCAATTTTTTACACCGATTTTCAAACCATTAGATAGAGGTTTTAGAATTTCTTGATTTTTTGTGAGCATAATCATCTTGTCTTAGATAACACATCCACAAAAAATCAGCACATTCTAAGTCCTCTAGACTTATTAAATGTGATCTTCAAATTAACGATTAAAATGGACGGTCGATAAAGCCTTTTAGTTTTGATGTACTTAGAGGCTTTAGAATGTTCTAATTTTTTGTGGACGTGCTATCTAGGATAAGGTGATTATGCTCACAAAAAATCAAGAAATTCTAAAACCTCTATCTAATGGTTTTGAAAATCGGTGTAAAAAATTGAGTGCAAAAACAGTGTCCATTGAACCTGACCCATATATATATATATATATATATATATATATATATATATATATATATATATATATATATATATATATATATATATATATATATATATATATATATATATATATATATATATAGGGGCATGCTATGCTGCGGCATGCGGTACGTGCGGCACCACACCGCAGCCGTCTGATGCATGCGCTCGTGCATCGCATGCACGCAGCGGTGCATCAAACGGCTGCGGTGAGGTGCCGCACTTACCGCATGCCGCATTATAGCATTTCTCTCTCTCTCTCTCTCTCTCTCTATATATATATATATATATATATATTTATATATATATATATATTATCATATGCATTATATATATTATCATATCATATTCAAATGTTTTAATGATTTTTATATATTTATTTACATGTTTTAACAAAACAAAATTTTGGAAAAAGCAATGGTAACATTTGAATGGAATAAGTGTTAACATATATCGTACTTATGTATTATGTAATGTTACAAAAGGTGTTTTTATTGGATCACACCCTAGTCTCCCCTCTAATGACAAAAGGTGTGTTCATAGATGTTCTTCAAAAGGTGGCAATCCTCCCCGCCTCCACGAAGACATAGTCTATGGTGCGACTCTTCTAGTGGTATACCCCAGAATTTTCTTTACAATTAGAGTGTCCACAAAAGACCAGCCGCACTGATGTCCTATGTCTGTCGCAGGGGCGGAGCTAGGAATTTACTGTAGGGGGGCAGAGTGTGAAATAAAGTTAATTCTCAAGTAAATTATTAAAATATTATACCTAGCATATGTGCCTTTTTCACCGTTGAAAGATTTTAATTTCAATTCTTGAGTAGTTGTGTCAATGGCAATGGAAGATTAAGAAATATTTTAGGGTTCTTTTTTATCCCCTCATCATATGTGTCTGTTACACCAAAATACAATATAAAATGATCGAACGGTACCAAAGGCTTACATTTTCAAATGAAAGTTATGATACTATAGTTGAATCGTCTTGTAGTCTCTCCGACATTTCTGATGGGATTAGATCTCAAATTGGGGAGACAAGTGTAAATCATGACCATGGATGGGAGGAATACTTCAATGCTACCATGTCTATTAGGGCTGCCAAGCTAGTACCGTTGGATCGGAGTGGGGCACAATAATAATCTAATCCTAGGATTGGGGCACAACGTCCTTAATAGGGCCTCCCCATTGAAATATTTTCTCATTAATGGGAAGACTTTATCAAATGGAAGAAAAAAATTTCAGCACAACTGTTGTACCATACAACCACAGCCATGAACCCACTGTGATTCAAGAGACATGAAGTAGTGGGCCCCAACACATAGGGGTAGTGGCCCTCAGTTCTGGAAGCGTGTCGATAGGCTCTTGGAGCAGTGGGCATAATAGTTGTATGCTACAACAATTGTGCTGAAAAATTTCCGGACAGTGCGATTCACGGGTGGTTCCCACTTATGTGATACATCGGTTGGACTTTGAGCCCATTGTTCACCTTGTCATCATATACACCCCTTCCACTGGATAGTTTCTCAAATGTTTGCTGTTTTGTTTTTTTCTACATTTAATGCTCGTTGTTTCTGAAGAACTGTAGAGGAGTCCATCTTTTTGTGAGTGAGAGGGGGCAAGGTGAACAATGCACAACTGAACACCGCACAGCACCATAGTGCTTTGTACTGCATAAAGAGGAAACCCCAAATCCAGGGGGGGCAGCTGCCCCCCCTGGGCCTTATGTGGCTCCGCCCCTGTCTGTCGGTGATTGTGGGGAAGGTGTACCTGTCTCCAATTAGACCAAAGATTATTCATGCAAAAAAAAACCAAAGGTTACCAATGGAGGAGGGGATAGGAGCACAGATGCTGAAGGCAGTAAGTAGTCTCCCCCACAAAACGCTCGATGGAAGGACAAAGGAGGAAGAGATGGTCAATGGTCTCATTAGAAGTGCGGAGAGGACAGGTGTAGGTACAAGGAATGCCTCTGCTAATGAGGTTTTCAGCTGTGAGAGTATGGTAATAAAGTATGGTCCAGAGGACGACTTTGATTTTGGGAGTGCATTGTAAATGAAAAGTTGTCCTCTGAACATTCCACTGCTCAACGGTGCATATGTTGTATAGTCTCAATGTATCCTTTGTATAGTCTCGATGTATCCGCTTTGTCCCCACTAATAAGAATTATTCTATTATCTCCAAACTTGAGTTATCATCTTCTAACATTGAGAAACCCCTTCTCTCCATCCCACTTTAGATGCCACGTGGCAACCTCAATAGACAGGAACGCTTGCCTCTCTCGGCAACTGCTCTCTCTCTCTCTCTCTCTCTCTCTCTCTCTCTCTCTCTCTCCTAGGGTTATTGATGACATGTTATCAAAACCCTAGTTTCTCCATCCTCGGCCTCAATCTCTGAAGGCAACCGAGTAGGTCGAGGCAGGAGATGAGCACTCCAAAACCCTAGACTGAGCAACTTGACTTTGATATCATGTTATAAGAGAGTGAGAGAGAAAGAAAGAGAGAGAGAGGGTAGGTTTGGCGATAATACTCTTATATTGATGATCATATTACATTAGACTACCTCTCCTTGTATAGGGAGAGAACGCACACCTTTACATAAGACCATGTGGGACTAAACTATGACTACATTTAACATCAAACATAGTAAAAATCTTATCTCTTGATTCTCTTGAATCTAGATACTTCAAATGTTTACAAAACCAGAGAAGAGTTCCAGAACATTTCGTAAATCTTATTTCATAACTAGTGGAGATTCAATCAACAGAATCACATTAAGAGGGTGAAACATCATAAAAAAATATCTTTTAAATTCTTCTAACTAAAGCACGCAGGGTGGTGCAAAATGCAAATAAAAATAGATATGGTCTGAGGCTCCTAGAAAGGATGCCCCCAGATGGTTCTTCCTGCTTTGGGTGAAAGCATCACAAGTGTCTCCATGTCTCTCTCTCTCTCTCTCTCTCACTACAAAATTTTCCCACAAAAGCTGCATTTTATCTTTCCTCAACCAAGCTGCTGCACCTTGACACCTGATCTGCAAGAAATGGATTGATCTTGGACCTCTGCCATCCAAGAGGGGACTATTGTAGGTACCAAAAAATGGATAAGCACATGGCCGCATCTCATAAGAAGTAAAAAGTAACACGAGAATCAGCAAGCGAAAAGAGGGATCAACTAACTAAAAGAGGAATCTGAAGGAAAAGAGATTTCGGTAGTAAAATATTGACAAGTATTCCATCGCGTTGATTCCTAATAATTGAAGAGGAATTAACAATGACGTATTTACCAGTTTTCCATCGTATTGATTCTTGATTGCGGAAGATGAGTCCACGTAGAAATGTTACCGAATGGCCATTATAGTGATTCCTATAACTAAAGAGAAAGTAGAACACAGACAACCGATCAAGAATCCGATATATTTTTTGAACAGTATAACATAAAAGGACACATAAGCAAGCGGTGGAAGGGCTCGGGATGACAGTTCTCTATTAGAAGAAAAGGGATCTGAGAAGGAGAAGCTGAAAGATGGCAGATAAAGCTACATTAGTGATCGATAACCGGAGAAGACGAGAATTCTCCAACAAGCTTCACCACTACTAGCCAAGGAGATACACTTAAACGCCGAGGCAAAGGTGATGTTCGAGAGGTATGGGAGGTTCCTACTCAGTAAGAGGGTCAAGGATAAGGAAATCAAACTAATGTGACTAAAATCTTATGTTTAGCCCGGTTTCGCATTCTTTGGTTTAATCTCAATATAATCCATTATCATTGTAAACTATAATCTGGTCAAGAATACAAAAATCGTATCTTGGATGGATGTTATTCAACCACAGCCGAAAGATTGTGGGGTATGCACCAATCGACGGAGGAGATCATTGAAAATCATTGCTAAGTAGCAACACAACTGGTATACTGAACAATTCCAATGATTTTATTAGTAATGGTGAATGAAATTACATCATTGGTAACTCTTAGAGTTGCATTAAGGAAACACTAGTTGCAGAACAATTTTTTTTTTTTTCACAGAATCTGCATTGCATCCTTCCTCAGCCGAGCTGCTGCGCAATTCTCCACCTGATCTGCAAGATAAAAAATAAAAGTATAAGTATCCAAATTTAACAATAAATGAAATGTTTACCTTATATAGAATTGCATATGATCTGCGATAAAAGGTTGCTGCTCCGCGTGATCTGCAAGAAGAACAAACAGAAGGAAAAAGGCATTAGGTAACTAATCAGTAATCAGCAATCTGAAATTTTCTTGCATCCATCCACAAGAGAAATGCTATTCAGCCCAAAGGTTTTCCCGATTCCGCTCAGCCCGATTGACGTGGCACTGAACGAGTGGTGGTTGAATCTCACTAGCGAGATTTAAATGTCGCTAGTGAGATTCAACCAACACTCGTGTGCTGCCACGTCAATCGGGCAGAGCGGAATCGGGAAAATCTTCGGGCTGAAAAGCATTTCTCCATCCACAATCTATCTTTTTACTAACCTTTCAATAGCATCTCCCTTTCCAACCTCATATTCATCACCTAATGTATGAAGGACGGACCAGTGGCCCTCGATTGTCCATCTTTGATGCAGGCTTCGGAGCCTCGGGAAAGACATTCCACAACTCCAATGCCTCATCCCCTGCCGAAGCTACAGTGCACCCATCTGGGCTCTGCAAAATCCAGTAGAAACAGAATCAAGAGCCTACAATGGCAATGAAACCTGTAAGCTACAGTGGACACATGAGGTTTGCTGAATCTATATATACCTGAGCCATGTGCAAGAACTGCGCGGCATTGCTTGTAACCTCTGCAAGCTTGTCCATTGAAGGGTATTTCCATAGTGTCAGTTGATTCTGAGGCAACCCATGGGAGCTCAATAGTTCCTGCTCGTTCTTGTTCCACACCAGATTTCGCACTTTATAACCAGTATCCACTGAATTCATGCAGGACCCTGAGCTTGTGCTCCAGAAATCGATGCGCCTCTCATTCCCCGATCCACCGGATGCCAGCAGATTACGTTCGGAAGGGCACCAGGAGAGGGCCTTCGCTGCAGCCGTGTGGTCTGCAAGTCTGTGGACCCACTCGCTTCGGTTTTGCTCCCAAATGTAAAGGAGGTTGTCATTCCCTCTACTCGCCAGTTGCTCGCCTGAGCTCGACCACTTCAAGCAGCAGACCTCTTGTTGATGACCTCGACACGTCTGCACGATATGTGGCCCTATGCGCAGATCGTGATTAATGATCAGCCCATCCATTCCCCCGCTCGTCAGTATCGTTCTGCCGTTCCAAGCAAGAGAACCAACTCCCGCACGATGTGCTCCTCTCAATGTCCGCACCTGCATTAAGAATCATAAGGACGAGTCAGCAAATTCACATAGAAAAATCCCATCTTTATTCAAGGTTGAAGAAGCTAACAATGAAAGTGGGTGAAATTAATTGTTAGGATAGAGGGGCACTAACCAGGTGACCAGAGTCTGCATCCCAGAGTTGGATATCCGAAGAGTTCAGCCCAACCGCGATATGTCGAGCATCCGGAGCCCAGCTAATGCTGGTGAGGGGACCGTCAGGTTCGTCCACAGCCATCATCTCAAGAGTAGACCCATCCGAAGCATTCCATAGATACAACCTGCTCCCTAATGCAATCGACACGCTGCTTCCCCAATCAAGCAGATTCAGGTAGTAGTCGTCCACAAGCCCTGGCGCGTCTAACCTTCGATCTGGGCTCTGCAAAACAAAACCAACCCAAGATCAGTAAGAACAAAACTAAGCCTCTGGGGCGGGCAAATGACACTTGGAACCAAGATAAGTAAGAATACCCACTTTCGGAATTCGCCTCCATTGCCCTGTGGGGTTGGGGAATGCGCCGCCGAAAACCCCTTCGGGGGATTCGCGTGGTGCGGCCTTGTTCTTGAAGGCCAGAATCCGGCCGCTGTTCTTCATCAGCAACTCCTTGAGAAGCAAATCATATGCCCTCCCTGACGGGGACATTGCAACTGGGTTCTTCAGTTTGTCTTTCCATGAGTCGACCAAGAGGTAATGGGCCATGTCGATGTCCATGGCGGACCTGTTCGGAATGAACCTGTCGTACTATGAATCATGTTGGCAAAAATTAAGATGAATCAGAATTCCAATCAGAAGTATAATCAAAGCTAAATCACAAGAGATGAGGAGAACCAACAATCTGAACCTCCTTCTCTCTAACCACGTGAAGCATCATCCCATCTCTACCTCCGTTTCTATCCAGATCGAAGACAAACCCTAGAAAAACAATCCAAAGAACCCAAATTGATGATTAAAAGACCAAATTTGCAGAGGATGGACACTTACGTTTTCCCTCGAAGAACCAGTTCCTCGAGAGGAGGTCGAAAAATCCTCGAGG
Source organism: Chamaelirium japonicum (assembly GCA_947650365.1). Lineage (NCBI taxonomy): Eukaryota > Viridiplantae > Streptophyta > Magnoliopsida > Liliales > Melanthiaceae > Chamaelirium > Chamaelirium japonicum. The sequence continues at coordinate 102,486 of CANTAL010000353.1, forward strand.
CGCATAAACCCCATTCCCTCGAGATCAAATCCTGCATCCGCCATCAGTTCTTGGCAGTAAGACAAGAAAAATCCCAGATCGAAAATCACAGAAACAAGAAATTTCTCCTTCGATTGAGCGCTGAAGGAGGGGGAGGAGGAGGAGAGGAGGTAGAGGAAGCGAATCTCTCAGGTCAAGCAGAACCAGCTCTAACGTTCCCTTTTTTCAAATTTGAACTCCCGGCATCCATTGCGTAACGGGTGCCTTCAAATATAAGGCGGTGCCACCTGTGCCAGCTCCAACGGTACGATTTTTGAATTGCCAGTGTCCGTTGGGTAACGGTATGATATATGAGGCGGTGCCGCCATGCCTGCTCCAAGTATGTTTGTCAATGGATTGGATCATGATCCCAATCCGATCCGATAAATCCGGATTTGGTATTAGATTTTGTCTTTGAGATTCGATTAAAAACGATAAGACCCGATTCAAATAATAATTGGATCGAATTGGGATCTACCTTTATCCAATCCTATTAAGATCCGACCCAGTTCACAAATATATATATATTAGATTTAGTGTGCAATCCACTTAAAACACACCATAAAAACACAGATCTCTAATGTTAACATTGTACAATGAATATGTTATCATATTCATTATATATGTTACATCTCATTCCATTCAAATGTTTTAATTTACAGTTTTACAGATTTCTGTACAAGTTTTGACCGATTATTTCTGCATAAATATTAACATTATATAATATATATGTTATCATATGTATTATATATGTTATCATATCATATTCAAATGTTCTAATTAGTTTTACATATTTCTTACACGTTTTAACAAAACAAAAATATGAAAAAAAACAACTATAATATTTGAATGAAATAAATGTAACAAATATTGTAACATATGTATTACAGTATAAAACAAAAGATGCATTTTTAGATGCGTTTTTAGTGGATCACACCCTAGTCATCATATATATATATATATATATATATATATATATAGAGGAATGCTTAGGTGAGCTATGAGCTACGGAAGGAGAAAATGAGCTACGGATATTTTGACCACCCTAGAAGTTTTGGAATTTTGTGAAAATCGGTGGGTGTGTTCTCTAGGGTAACATGATCATCCTCACCAATTTTCAATGAATTCCAAAACTTCTATGGTCATCAAATGGTAGAAGCTTTATCTACCGTCCGTAGTAACCGTTAATTTTGCTTCTACCATTTGATGACTCTAGAAGTTTTGGAATTCCTTAAAAATTGGTGAGGATGATCATGTTACCCTAGAGAACACACCCACCGATTTTCACGAAATTCCAAAACTTCTAGGATGGTCAAAATATCCGTAGCTCATTTTCTCCTTCCGTAGCTCATAGCTCACCTAAGCATTCCTATATATATATATATATATATATATATATATATATATATATATATATATATATATATATATATATATATATATATATATATATATATATATATATATATATATATATATATATATATATATATATATATATATATATATATATATATATATATATATATATATATATATATATATATATATATATATATAGGGGTATGCTAAAATGCGGCATGCGGTGCGTGCGGCATCGCACCGCAGCCGTCTGATGCACGCGCTGCGTGCATGCGATGCACTCAGCAGTGCATCAGACGGCTGCGGTGCGATGCCGCACGCACCGCATGCCGCATTCTAGCACTTCCCTATATATATATATATATATATATATATATATATATATATATATATATATATATATATATATATATATATATATATATATATATATATATATATATATATATATATATATATATATATATATATATATATATATCAACCCCAGGTCCCCACAATAAAACGATTTGAGACATCGACTTTTCGAGCGAAAGCACCCATAAGAGAAAGGGGTTAGGTTGGTGTATAGTTTGTTAGATTCATCATTGTTAAAAAAAAATTCAAAAAAAATGTTATGGGACTTATGGATTCGGATTCGGATAATTTGATGGATTCAGATTCAGATTATATATTATAGTATCCGTTGGATATCAGATTGGATCTAGATCGATCGGATATGTAAACGGATCAGATCCGGATATACCTCGATCCGATCCAAATCCAACCCATTGATAGGTCTAGCTCCAAGGCTCCAACGATGCTACTATTTCAACCGGCTAGCAGCGGTTCGAATCTGCCCCTGGCGACAATCTTAAATATACCCGATCCAAATTGATAAAAGCTCACGGACCTGGGTAAAGCATAATTTTTTCTCTCTCTATTAAATTCCCATGCAACATCTCTTCCCTCTCTATTAACAGCATCGGGTCTCCTATTTCTTCTCCATAAATTCATTAGAGAATAACTTGGCATGCATGCATTCCCTTCCATAATAAGTGCAAATTAAATGCCTCCCCTTATTCTCTTAATCACAACCATTCCTCTTAATCTCTATCTCTACCCGTTTTTCTCTCTAGGAAAACTAACTCCAACAAATCCGAGACCTATGCATGCATGACCTGATCGCACCCTTCTTGGATCTCTGTATCTATTTCCTTAACTATCCAGGTGTTCCCATGCTCCAAACGAGATCACGATGTCTCACTCAAACTCATGTGATTCTCTCATGATCCTACCCCCTTTCTCTCTATGCCCTCTCTCTGTCTCTATATCTTTCCTTACCTGGTCGAGACCTAGCACGACACCTCCCTCGCGAGTCTCACAAAGTCTGATCGCACAATCCCCTTTACGAAACTGGTATCTCTTTCTTTCTCACCTCACGATAGAATCTATCTCTACCCCTTCGTTCTCTTGTTATCTCTTTCCTACTCTAAACTGATCTCCTCGAGATTCTTTTTTTTTTTTGATACTTTTTACATGCAGCCGATCCTAGCCGTCCATCACTTTATTTCGACAGTCCAAATCTTCAGCACCTACCCGACCTCTCTCTTTCCAACTCGTGCATGCCTCCCTCTCTCTCTGACTTATCTCTCTTTTTCAAAATTCTCTCTTTTGATCGACCTCTATCTCCTCATTTGAAAGACCGTGCAAGCATTCTGATCAATTCCGTATGAAACTTTTCATCGTAATTAGTTTTTAACAAAGTATCATTTCTGATCAATTTCGTGCGAAAACTAGCTAGTCATTCTATTCAATTCCATACAAAACTTTCAATCATATTTAGTTTTGGACAAAAGTGGACATTCTGATTAAGTTTGTACAAAACTGACAATTTTGATCAATTTCGTATGAATATAGCCATTTTGATATATATAAAAGTCAACATTCTGATCAATTTCGTATAAAACTTTCCATTGTGATTAGGTTTGTGCGAAAGTATCTATTATGATCAATTTTGTGAGAAACTAGCTATTCTGGTCAATTATGTACGAAACTTTCAATCTTAACTAGTTTTGTACGAAAGTGTTCTGATTAAGTTCGAGTAAAACTGACAACTCAATTCAATTTCGTATAAATATAGCCATTATGATTCATACAAAAGTGGACATTCTGCTTAGTTTCGTATGAAACTTTTTATCATGATTAGTTTTATTCGAAGGTATTCGTTTTGAATAATTTCATATGAAACTTGCTATTCTGATCAATTCTGTACGAAACTTTTAATCCTGATTGGTTTTGTATGAAAGTGGACTTTCTGATTAAGTTCGTACAAAACTGACAATTCAGATCAATTTCATACAAATGCAATCATTCTGATTCATACAAAAGTAAACATTCTGATTAATTACATACAAAAATTTCTATCATGATTAGTTTTGTACCAAAGTATCCATTCTGATTAATTTTATGCGAAACTAGCCATTCATACCAATTCCATATGAAAGTTTCAATCCTGATTAGTTTTATACGAAATTGGATATTCTGATTATGTTCATATGAAACTGATAATTCAGATCAATTTTATAAGAATATAGCCATTCTGATTTATATGAAAGTAGACATTCTGAACAATTCCATACGAAACTTTTTATCATTATTAGTTTTATATAAAAGTATCTATTATGATCAATTTTATATAAAATTAGTCATTCTGATCAATTTTGTACAAAACTTTTGATCATGATTAATTTTATACGAAAGTGCACATTCTGATTAAGTTCATGTGTAACTAGCAACTTAGATCAATTCGTACGAATACAGGCATTCTAATTCATACAAAAGTGTACATTCTGATCAATTCAATACGAAACTTTCTATTATGATTAGTTTTGTCTGAAAGTATCCATTCTGATCAACTTTGTGCTAAACCAGCCATTCTAATCAATTCCATATGAAACTTTCAATCCTGATTATTTTTGTATGAAAGTGAACATTCTGATTTAGTTCATACAAAACTGACATTCAGATCAATTTCGTACGAATATAGTTATTCTGATTTATAGAAAAGTGACCATTTTGATCAATTTCGTACAAAACTTTTCATCGTGATTAGTTTTGTACGAAAGTATCCACTCTGATCAATTTCGTGCGAAACTAGCAATTCTAATAAATTCTATGCAATACTTTTAATCCTGATTAGTTTTGAATAAATGTGGATATCCTGATTAAGTTTGTATGAAACTGATAATTTATATCAATTTTGTACGAATTTAGCCATTTTGATTCATATGAAAGCCTGTTTGCTTGTGTTGTTTGTGTTGCTTCGTATTTGCAGCAGTGCATGAGGGTAATGCCATTACCAGGCCATTGTGTTTGAAGGGGTCTGATTACCCATTTAGGAAAGCCTAGATAAGAGCATTTCTTATGTCAATCAATGTCCTGGACTTGTTTGGGAGATCATCGAATATGTTTGAACTGGGTCATATGTGACCATGGTTACGAACTGGGTTTATAAGGTTCTGCCAAAGTTGATCAATAAGTAGATAGAGTTTGAACGAAAACAATGGTTGTTTGATAAGAAATGAATAAATGTCATCTACTGCAGAGGTTGTGAAGATGAGTTCTGTCGCATCACAAATGTAAAGAGCCCCAAAGAGGCTTGGGACATTCTTCAGGTGACCCATGAAGTTACCCAGACTGTTCGTCAAGCAAAAGTACAAAACTTTGTTGCCATTTGCGGGGTGTCACCTTTGTTGGTTTAATTTATTCATCCTAACCAATTTATGAGGAATTACATGTAAGTCCTTTACTATTGAGTCATGGTAGCACTTGTGGGTGCAAATTTTGACCAACGCCCCGCAACGGGACCCACCAGCCCTGTTTGGGGGTCCGCCGAGGCGATGACAGGGCCCACCAGCCCTGCCTGGGGTCCGCCAAGGCGATGACGGGACCCACCAGCCTTGCCTGGGGGTCCCTAGAGACGACAATGGAGCCCACCAGCCCCCGCCGGGATCCAGATGACAGCTGTAGAAAACCGCCTTCTATCCCGGTTTCTATTCAAAAAACTCTATAAATAGGAGACCTGACAAGTGTAAGAGATCCAATATCTGATCTCTAAATCGGACTTCTGAAAAATCGATAGCTCTGACATCCTAACCATTCGATCTTCTTTTCGAAGAGAAACCAGTGATACTCGGCCTGTCGAGGTCACTTTAGTGCAAGTGTAGTGAATTCAGGTTGCTCTTTATAGCACGGAGATGCAGGCTTCGGCTGAACTCCGTGATCACACCTCGTGTCCACAACTTTTCGACTATTCAGAAGTTTAACTCGAAGACATCAACATCCGAACTAACAAACTAGACAAACGTTCAATCAGGAACTTCGACTCGACTCGATTAACTGGTTGGGCGGAGTCTTCGGGTCGGCATGGAGATCATTCCCCACAGTTTAGTTTTTTACCCGATCGCCCCAAGCTCCACCTGTTGAAAATATCTGATCAGTCAAATTTATCCAATCGGACAAATTTGACCAATCAGCCAAAAAGAATTCACCCTGATCAACAGGTAGACGATTAGGTGAATTTCCAAAGGATCAAGCAAAAAGATCTGGTTTTTTGCCCGATCACCCGAAGTCCAACCGGTTGAAAATGTCTGATCGGTCAAATTTATCCGATCAGACAAATTTGATCGATCGGTCAAAAAGACTTCACCCAATCGACAAGCAGACGATTAGGTGATTTACCAAAGGATCGGGCAAAAAATATAGTTTTTTACCCGATCGTACCAAACTCCACCGGTTGAAAATGTCCGATCGATCAAATTTATCCGATCGGACAAATTTGACCTGTAACACCCCGGTATTTTACAGAAAAAATCAACCTATATAACATTGGGGTGTTAGAAGAAAAACTTGATATAAAATAAATCCCATCAGATCCGGATATACCTCGATCCGATCCAAATCCAACCCATTGATAGGTCTAGCTCCAAGGCTCCAACGATGCTACTATTTCAACCGGCTAGTAGCGGTTCGAATCTGCTCCTGGCGACAATCTTAAATATACCCGATCCAAATTGATAAAAGCTCACGGACCTGGGTAAAGCATACTTTTTTCTCTCTCTATTAAATTCCCATGCAACATCTCTTCCCTCTCTATTAAGAGCATCAGGTCTCCTATTTCTTCTCCATAAATTCATTAGAGAATAACTTGGCATGCATGCATTCCCTTCCATAATAAGTGCAAATTAAATGCCTCCCCTTATTCTCTTAATCACAACCATTCCTCTCAATCTCTATCTCTACCCGTTTTTCTCTCTAGGAAAACTAACTCCAACAAATCCGAGACCCATGCATGCATGACCTGATCGCACCCTTCTTGGATCTATGTATCTATTTCCTTAACTGTCCAGGTGTTCCCATGCTCCAAACGAGATCACGATGTCTCATTCAAACTCATGTGACTCTCTCATGATCCTACCCCCTTTCTCTCTATGCCCTCTCTCTGTCTCTATATCTTTCCTTACCTGGTCGAGACCTAGCACGACACCTCCCTCGCGAGTCTCACAAAGTCTGATCGCACAATCCCCTTTACGAAACTGGTATCTCTTTCTTTATCACCTCACGATAGAATCTATCTCTACCCCTTCGTTCTCTTGTTATCTCTTTCCTACTCTAAACTGATCTCCTCGAGATTCTTTTTTTTTTTTGATACTTTTTAAATGCAACCGATCCTAGCCGTCCATGACTTCATCTCGACAGTCCAAATCTTCAGCACCTACCTGACCTCTCTCTTTCCAACTCGTGCATGCCCCCCTCTCTCTCTGACTTATCTCTCTTTTTCAAAATTCTCTCTTTTGATCGACCTCTATCTCCTCATTTGAAAGATCGTGCAAGCATTCTGATCAATTCCGTATGAAACTTTTCATCGTAATTAGTTTTTAACAGAGTATCATTTCTGATCAATTTCGTGCGAAAACTAGCTAGTCATTCTATTCAATTCCATACAAAACTTTCAATCATATTTAGTTTTGGACAAAAGTGGACATTCTGATTAAGTTTGTACAAAACTGACAATTTTGATCAATTTCGTATGAATATAGCCATTTTGATATATATAAAAGTCGACATTCTGATCAATTTCGTATGAAACTTTTCATTATGATTAGGTTTGTACTAAAGTATCCATTATGATCAATTTTGTGAGAAACTAGCTATTCTGGTCAATTATGTACGAAACTTTCAATCTTGACTAGTTTTGTACGAAAGTGTTCTGATTAAGTTCGAGTAAAACTGACAACTCAATTCAATTTCGTATAAATATAGCCATTTTGATTCATACAAAAGTGGACATTCTGATTAGTTTCGTATGAAACTTTTTATCATGATTAGTTTTATTTGAAGGTATTCGTTCTGAATAATTTCATACGAAACTTGCTATTCTGATCAATTCTGTACAAAACTTTTAATCCCGATTGGTTTTGTACGAAAGTGGACATTCTGATTAAGTTCGTGCAAAACTGACAATTCAGATCAATTTCATACAAATACAATCATTCTGATTCATACAAAAGTAAACATTCTGATTAATTACGTACAAAAATTTCTATCATGATTAGTTTTGTACCAAAGTATCAATTCTGATTAATTTTATGCGAAACTAGCCATTCATACCAATTCCGTACGAAAGTTTCAATCCTGATTAGTTTTATACGAAATTGGATATTCTGATTATGTTCATAGGAAACTGATAATTCAGATCAATTTTATAAGAATATAGTCATTCTGATTTATATGAAAGTAGACATTCTGATCAATTCCATATGTAACTTTTTATCATTATTAATTTTATATGAAAGTATCAATTATGATCAATTTTATATAAAATTAGTCATTCTGATCAATTTTGTACAAAACTTTTGATCATGATTAGTTTTATACGAAAGTGCACATTCTGATTAAGTTCATTTGTAACTAGCAACTTAGATCAATTCGTACGAATACAGGCATTCTAATTTATACAAAAGTGTACATTCTGATCAATTCAATACGAAACTTTCCATTGCGATTAGTTTTGTCCGAAAGTATACATTCTGATCAATTTTGTGCTAAACTAGCCATTCTAATCAATTCCATATGAAACTTTCAATCCTGATTATTTTTGTAAGAAAATGAACATTCTGATTAAGTTCATACAAAACTGATAATTCAGATCAATTTCGTACAAATATAGTTATTCTGATTTATAGAAAAGTGAACATTTTGATCATTTTCGTACAAAATTTTTCTTCGTGATTAGTTTTGTACGTAAGTATCCCCTCTGATCAATTTCGTGCGAAACTAGCAATTCTAATAAATTCCATGCGAAACTTTTAATCCTGATTAGTTTTGAATAAATATGGATATCCTGATTAAGTTCGTATGAAACTGATAATTTATATCAATTTTGTACGAATTTAGCCATTCTGATTCATATGAAAGCCTGTTTGCTTGAGTTGTTTATGTTGCTTCGTATTTGCAGCATTGTATGAGGGTAATGCCATTACTAGGCCATTGTGTTTGAAGGGGTCTGATTACCCATTTAGGAAAGCCTAGATAAGAGCATTTCTCATGTCAATCAATGTCATGGACGTGTTTGGGAGATCGTCGAATATGTTTGAACTGGGTCATATGTGACCATGGTTACGAACTGGGTTTATAAGGTTCTGCCGAAGTTGATCAATAAGTAGATAGAGTTTGAACGAGAACAATGGTTATTTGATAAGAAATGAATAAATGTCATCTACTGCAGAGGTTGTGAAGATGAGTTCTGTCGCATCACAAATGTAAAGAGCCCCAAAGAGGCTTGGGACATTCTTCAGGTGACCCATGAAGGTACCCAGACTGTTCATCAAGCAAAACTACAAAGCTTTGTTGCCGTTTGCAGGGTGTCACCTTTGTGGGTTTAATTTATTCATCCTAACCAATTTATGAGAAATTACATGTAAGTCCTTTACTATTGAGTCATGGTAGCACTTGTGGGTGCAAATTTTGACCAACGCCCCGCAACGGGACCCACTAGCCCTGTTTGGGGGTCCGCCGAGGCGACGACAGGGCCCACCAGCCCTGCCTGGGGGTCCGCCAAGACGATGACGGGACCCACCAGTCTTGCCTGGGGGTCCCTAGAGACGACAATGGAGCCCACCAGCCCCCGTCGGGATCCAGACGACAGTTGTAGAAAACCGCCTTCTATCCCGGTTCCCGTTCAAAAAATGCTATAAATAGGAGACCTGACAAGTGTAAGAGATCCAGTATCTGATTTCTAAATCGGACTTCCAATAAATCGATAGCTCTAACATCCCAACCATTCGATCTTCTTTTCGAAGAGAAACCAGTGATACTCAACCTGTTGAGGTCACTTTAGTGCAAGTGTAGTGAATTCAGGTTGCTCTTTATAGCACGGAGACGCAGGCCTCGGCTGAACTCCGAGATCACACCTTGTGTCCACAACTTTTTGACTATTCAGAAGTTTAACTCGAAGACATCAACATCCGAACTAACAAACTAGACAAACATTTGATCAGGAACTTCGACTCGACTCGATTAACTGGTTGGGCAGAGTCTTCGGGTCGGCATGGAGATCATTCCCCACAGTTTAGTTTTTTACCTGATCGCCCCAAGCTCCACCTGTTGAAAAAATTTGATCGGTCAAATTTATCCGATCAGACAAATTTGACCAATCAGCCAAAAAGAATTCACCCTAATCGATAGGTAGACAATCAGGTGAATTTCCAAACGTTCAGGCAAAAAGATGTGGTTTTTTGCCCGATCGCCTGAAGTCCAACCGGTTAAAAATGTCTGATCGATCAACTTTATCCGATCAGACAAATTTGATCGATCGGTCAAAAAGACTTCACCCAATCGACAAGCAGACGATCAGGTGATTTAGCAAAGGATCGGGCAAAAAATATAGTTTTTTACCCGATTGTCCTAAGCTCTACCGGTTGAAAATGTCCGATCGGACAAATTTGACCAATAACGCCCCGGTATTTTACGGATTAAATCAACCTGTATAACACTAGGGTGTTAGAAGAAAAACTTGATATAAAATAAATCCCATCAAATATGGAATCAATTGAGCCTCTTTTATTTATAACCATGCATTATAATATAAAAGTTTGATACATGGCTTGAAATATAACAACTTAAACTTTAATTGCGACATTTATAATCTTCAACTCTTTATATTTTCGCTCCCGCATCCTCAAAATATGGAGTGTATAGCAGATCTTCGATTCCCTTCGGTTCATTATCTATTCGCTATTCCTCCTCTGCTTGTCCTGTAGAGTCAGATTCTGTAGATGCCATAACACCTGTAGAGGGGTGAGTCTAATCCATTGACTCACCTATTAAACCTAGTTCATGTTGGAATTGGATCCGCTTATCAGAGTCGCAGCGAAAGCAAAAGGTAGATCCGAAGATCATACGGTGTATGTTTTATTACAATTAATTCTACAAAATAATCTACTTGCAAATCTATGATCTTAGCATATGTGCGGACACCCTAGAGCCATACTACGATCTACGGAAGACATGCATGCATCTAGTTAGGTGTTTAGAATCATCATACCTTATGGATCTATGATCCAGAGACGACCGAAACGATGAAGAACCGCACTTGAGTCTCAAGGGAAATTGTCGGATAGCACCTTGTCCTTTGCGAATTGAAGAATCCTCGAAATCCCGTCTCTGAGTGCAAGGATTACGAGCCGACGGAGGAATCCATTACAAAGACGATGGCGAGCCGCGAGATTTCCTCCTTCTCTTTCTTTCTTCTTCCTTCTCCTTCCTTCCTCTTTCTTCTCCCTTCTTCTTCCTCTCTTTTTCTTGGCCGAAACCACAAAGGAGGAGCAAAGGGGGGTCGGATTTTTAGAGGAGAGGGAGAAGCACCATAGGGCCGGCCCTCCATCTCCCTATTCTACTTATAGGGCTGGTCTCCCATGGCTTCAAGGAAGCTAGGGCCGGCCCTAGAGAGATTAGGATAGAGGGGGGGCGGTTTTTAAGGATTTCCAATGTCTATCGTGAAGCCTGGATGAAAACGCCCTTCACGAAAAGTGGAAAACTAAAAGAGAGACTGAGTGAGGTGAGCTACTCGGAATCGAGTTCCGTCAGCGCCTGTGAGCTCCTGGAATTATTCCGCTCATTCTAAGATCCACATTCAATATGTTCTGAGCCATATTTCAGTATTTATCAAAATACCCCTACGACCCGTAATACATGTGAATTAGATTCTTAGGCTCCGGGCTTGCGCTCCATCGCGCTACTTCGCATCCAACGTATCCAAATAGGTCGGGGAACAATTCTTATACACAACGACAGGGTGGAACCGTTAGGGTTCAGGATCTCTAGCTCCAATCGAATCCCTGATTAACTGTTCCGGTGTCACACCGAAAGTTTCGTTAATCAGCCCTAATCTGATTAACCCGCGTAGCCACCCAGAGTGCGATGCGAGTTGAACTCTAGTGATCCTAAACTTATGTTACTCCCTCGTAACCCTGTTCTCTACTATACTCCGATAATCCTCAGTCCCTCCTATTACTGGTGCCATGATACGACTCGGGCGATGGGGAGCACCGTCAGATCTCGATCGATCATCTGACTAGGGTTTGATGACTTGTCATCTATAACACCACACACCTTCCGGTGCTTTGCCTAACATCCGGAACATCGTCAGTCATACTAACAACCACCAGGCCTGGGTTAACTGTGTGGACAGATTGACTCATCAAAACGTACCCATCCAACACTGGACGTCGGATAACCTGTAGGGATTACATATCACTCAAGCGCCAGCCGGGTAACCCAACGTACCGTGGTATTGGACTATGGAAGGTCCGCACACGTTGGTACATCAAAGCACCACACAACTGGTTGGCCCAGTGTACATGGTCCCTCAGGGTTAAGGACATATTATCTATAGTAGTAAGACGGTTTATGCTCCAGTGTCTAAATCACAGAACTGTGCACCGTCTTGGTTCCTGTTCAACACGATCATCGTGCTTGGTCAGGTGAATGGAATCCCACATTCCCGTGGTGGAGACTTCACCACATCCTCTACCTGCCAACAGCTTGTTCTCGGTGAAGCAATCGGCATCACCTAAGTTGTGAACCAGTTCTAAGTCTACAGAGAACTGGTCCACTGGGTCTCCCAAGCATAGATCCACCATGCGCTTCAGTGGTCTACTGTGTTCCCTAGGATCCTTTATTATATGAGTATTATCATATACCAGAGTAGTATTCTAATTAATACAATAACCAAAGTCATCTTTATTAATGTTAATACAGAAAATCCACGCTAAGGACACACAAGCTATAACAATCTCCCACTTGGCCTAGCGGGGAACAATATACACAACAGTCTTAACTCCCATGGCATCCACGTGCTTCTCAAAAGCCTTGGCCGGTAACGCCTTTGTGAAAGGGTCCGCCATGTTATCTGTAGACGCCACCTGAGTCACTGTAACCTCCCCTCGCTTCTGCAAGTCCCGGATAATGTAGTATTTCCGCTCGATATGCTTGCTCTTCTGGTGATATCTTGGCTCCTTTGATTATGCTACCGCTCCACTATTGTCACAGTAAAAGACAATAGGATCTTGAGCTCCCGGTACGCATCCTAAGTCCGTGAGGAACTTCTTGAGCCACACCACCTCCTTAGCTGCTTCGCACGTCGCAACGTACTCAGCCTCTGTCGTCGAATCCACGATGCATCCCTGCTTCACGCTCCTCCAACTGACAGCTCCTCCTCCTAATGAAAACACAAACCCTGACGTCGAATTTGACTGATACCTGCCCATCATGCCTACTGTATAGTATATATCTGGTCTCGTGCACTGCATAGCATACATCAGACTCCCTACATCCGAAGCATAAAGAATCTTCTGCATCTCTGCCCTCTCCTCAGGAGTCTTAGGACCCTGATCTTTGGACAATTTCATTCCATGTCTGAATGGAACTAGTCTCTTCTTGGAGTTATGCATATTGAATCTGACCAAGATAGTATCTATGTAGGCTGACTGTGACAGCGAGAGAGTCTTGTTCTGGCGATCTCGAGTTACCTTGATCCCCAGAACATAACTCGCTTCACCCAGGTCTTTCATGTCAAATTAAGAGGATAACCACACCTTCACTGTAGATAACGTTCCAACATCGTTTCCAATGAGCAGGATATCATCTACGTAAAGCACTAGAAAAACTACTGCAGTCTTATCGCTCCTTTTATAAACACATGGTTCATCCATGTTCTGCTCAAATCCATAAGACTGGATAGCCTGATCAAAACGCATTTTCCAACTTCTGGATGCTTGCTTCAGTCCATAAATGGACTTTTGTAACTTGCACACCAGACCTTCCTGACCTTTTGCGACAAAGCTTGGAGGCTGAGACATGTAGATGTCTTCTTCCAAATCCCCGTTGAGGAATGCGGTCTTGACGTCCATTTGCCAGATCTCCCAATCATAATGGGCTACAATGGATAAGAGAATCCGGATAGACTTAAGCATAGCTACTGGCAAAAAGGTTTCGTCATAGTCGATCTCTTCTCACTGGGTATAACCCTTAGCGACTAGTCTAGTTTTGTAAGTCAACAGTACCATCCGGACCTCTTTTTCTTTTGTACACCCACTAACACCCAACAGGTTTAAAATTGTGAGGCGGTCTTATAAGTGTCCAGACCAAGTTTGGGACATCGATGTCAATTCTGCCTCCATGGCTTCCTGCCATGCTGCATTATCAGTGGATACCATCGCTTCGTCATAGTTCAGAGGATCATCCTCCTGAAACTCTGGATCTACCATGAAGGCTTCTCTAATGTATCTATCAGGAGCACTTGTGGTCCTCCCACTGCGACGAGCCTGTGGTGGTTCCATAGAAGTCGATTCTACAGTATCGTTTATCTTAGTGGTATCAACTCCCACTGTGTTTTCTGTCTGCGTACTCCCATCAGTACCAAGCAATTCTTCAAGAACTACTTTACTGGTGGGCTTATGGTCTATTAAATAATCCTGCTCCAGGAATATGGCGTTTGTCGAGACGACAACCTTTCTATCCTCAGGATTATAAAATAAACCACCCTTTGTCCCTTTTGGATACCCAACGAACAAACATACCTTAGTTTTTGACTCTATCTTATCTCGTTTGTCCTTCCGCATATGTGCTGGACAACCCCAAATCCTAAAGTGCTGTAGGCTTGGCTTTCGCTTCAACCACAGCTCCCAAGAAGTTAGGAGTACTGACTTTGATGGAATAAAGTTCAAAGTATATGCTGCCGTCTCTAGGGCATATCCCTAAAAACTAGGTGGCAATGTTGCATAACTCATCATAGTCCGAACCATGTCTAACAAAGTTCGGTTTCTTCTCTCAGATACACCGTTTTGTTGTGGTGTCCTTGGGGCAGTTAACTGGGATACGATCTCATGGTCACGCAGGTACCCAATAAATTGATCCGATAGGTATTCGCCTCCTCGATCCGATCGAAGAGACTTGATACTCTTACCCGTCTGCGTTTCTGCTTCAGCTTTGAACTCCTTGAACTTATCAAAGGATTCAGACTTCCGCTGCATTAGGTATATGTATCCAAACCTCGAGTGATCATCCATGAAGGTGATGAAATACTCGAAGCCTCCTATGACACGGACACTTATGAGCCCACATACATCAGTGTTTACCAACTCTAATACCTCCTTAGATCTACTACCTTTAGCTCAGAAAGATCTTTTAGTCATCTTGCCTTCCAGGCAAGACTCACACGTCGGTAGGCTTTCTGAAACATCTGGACTTAAGAGTCCTACCTTAACCAACCTGTGAATCCTATCTGAGGCTATATGTCCAAGCCTTAGATGCCAAAGGAGTGTTGGATTATCTGAGGGATTTTTTCTTTTAGATGAATTAATCACACAAGCTTCAGTTATGTTATCCTGTTTATTATTGGAGTTAATCACATAGAGACCATTCTATATCTTTTCCTTACAAACAAAGGAACCATTCAATTTAATTGACACACTAGAAGCATCAAATAAAACTGAAAAACCTTTATTATTCAATAAGGAAACAGAAATTAAGTTTCGTCTCAAGGACGGTATATAAAGTATGTCTCTAAGTAATAAACTTCTTCCATCAAGGAACTGCAAAATGACATCTCCAACTGCTTCAGCCTCTGCCATGGCCTCAGTTCCCATGCTTATGATCATCTCCCCTTCACCCAGTTTTCTTGCCTTCTTGAACCCGTGCAAATTATTGCAAGCATGGTTAGTGGAACCAGAATCCACAATCCATGAAACTGGAGAACAACTGGATGCTACAAGGAATTCCACTATGTGGATTTGAGATATACCTGTCTCAGCCTTCTTGGGAGCCGCACGGTAGTCGCCCTTCCAGTGCCCCTTCTTGTCGCATTGGAAACATTTTCCTTTGGGCTTCGCCGGACCATTCTGCTTAGGAACCTGCAACTGCACCTGGCCCATCTTCACGGGCTTCTTAAACTTTCTTTTCTGAAACTTGTCTTTGACTTTCAGAGAAGAATTCCGCTCTACGTTCAGGGATTGGGCTCTTGCCTTCATCCCGTCCTCTGCTGTCTGGAGTGCCGCTAGGAGCTCTGCGTTCGACATCTCCAATCGGTTAAGGTTAAAGTTGGTAACAAAGCCCTCAAACGCTCCTGACAGAGACGCGAGGAAAATATCGGTCTGGATCTCTGCATCCAATATGACATCGAAGGAACCAAGCTCGTTTACATAGCCAAACAATTTCAGCATATGATCCCGAACTAAAGTCCCCTCTGTCATCTTCGTGGACACCAATTTCTTGATGGTCAGGTAACGAGTTACCGACTACGACCCTCGAATATTTCCTTTAGGTAGAGCATCATGTCTGAAGCAAAGGCCATATCTTCGACTTGCTTCTAAAGGATGGTCTGCAAGGATGCCACTATGTAGCACTTGCATATCTTATCAACATCTAGCCAGTCTTTCCATTCCTTCAACTGGGCCTCAGTTGCACTTGGTCCCGGCATGGCCAGTTGAGAGGTACTTAGGGCAATTGTGTGTTTGTCAACCTTTAGGACGAGCATCAGGTTACGCTTCCAGTCCTTGTAGTTTGGTCCCGTAAGTTTGTTATCATTAAGTATGGAGGCAAGGGGGTCGAGCTTGGTCATGATTTCTGTAAACAATGGTTCAAAGCAAAATTAGGGTCTACTACAATCTATTTCATAGAATTTAGAAATAGATAATGTTTACTCCAACCGCTATGTCTTCACTACCTTATGTTGAGACATCCAGGAATCTAAATTCTCTGGGCTCGAGTACTGAGACTATCGGCCTTGAATTGGAGACAGTATCTCTGTGAGAGCATGCAACCGCTTCTGCCAACGGGATTTTTACGACCCAGTCTTTATCAGAATTACCCATGGTAAACTGAAAGACCTCCCAGTCTCCTTTTGGCCAGTTTTATGTGACCCGCGTGCGCAGCAACGTCGGCTTCGCACAAGCTTTCGGATGCTTCCCACAAATCTAGGTGGTATCGGCAGGGGGGTTCATAGGCTCCCGCTGTGCGGGAAAAAACCGTCACCCATTGCCACCGGCATCCTCCATGTCCCGAAGGAAACCACTAGGCGAACCAGTATGGAAGGAAACACAGCTCTCACCTGGTGGGAATATTGAACTACGTACCTCCCACCCAGACCCTTAGCCGGTTGATTATGGAGGCCAGGGGCTCCCCTTTGGAGTAAACCTCTTACACATCCCTTCTTTATGAGGTTTTATGCATATCTAGATAGGTCACGACCTCCTAGACTTAGACCCTGATCTACCGTGCTCCCACTAGGATTACAAACCTTCCTGCAAAGTATTAGTATCCTCGGAAAATATCATAGTCACTACCTTGAATACTCAGCTTTTGCCTTTCTTGCAAGGATCACATTACATAGATTCCAAGGATCCCAATACTTCACTAGTTTGCCCATAATCCTAAGATTTGGAGCCTAGCCTAAGGTCAACGTGGAAAGAACTCCCACTACGATGACGCCTCATTTACAATTTGATGCCTGATGTCATAGTAGACCTCATCTCATTATAGGTTTGGATGCTGGCCAAATAGGGACATCCGACAACCTCCGCCGGACCTCAACCTAATGGTGGCATAACCAAATCGTGATGAGTTCATACTACCATCAAACATCATCTAGAAACGGGTATCACACAGTAAAATCCTAACCTAACTTGGTCGCTAGGACCACGTGGGGAAAGGACATCCCACTAGGGTTATCATACTTCTTATGAAGACATTAGTTAATTATCTCTAAACAAATCTAACACTGCGTCTATCTCGGTGCACAGTACTTGGCTACCTGAACTACCATGAGGATGGTTACCACCTTTCCTTTTAACTAGCCACTGGATTCGCACATGTTAGAACCATATAGAGACACCGATGAATCCATAATTTTAGTATTAACCCTAAACCTGATCTAGAAACAAACTCACAAGCAAGATAGATAATCATATTATTATCGGGGTTCTCTAAATACTAAATAAAGAGAAACAACAGAAATAACATCCGAAATGAATCAAGTCCAGGGTCCGACCCCTGAACCTGAATAGTACAGCCAAGATATCCTGCTCTTCCATTCCGCACGATCTCTGACGATGATCCCGATCATCGCCAACGTGCACGCTTTCGTCGGGTCTTTACATGCCATGGTACCGCTTGCCCGAACCATGGATGTAGCATCATCTCCTTCTTCCTGTGACCGAAAAACTAACACGCTCCGAGCAAGTGCTCATTCGTGTACAATTTCGCTAGAAAGAAAAGAAAACAATCCTAGAAACATGGCCAGGGAACCGAGGATGGTCAACCCCCATCCTCGCCCATCTAGAGTCTTAAAATCCACAAGTACAATAATAATCAATGCAAAATTTAAATCCAGGGTCTGACCCTCGGATGCATGCAATCACAGATTACTATTTAGCGCGGCACCTGCAAAAAGACGATACATAGCATAATCCATATGTATGATCTACGCTGAACCCCGACGAAAACATATGACATCATATATTCACATTATGTTTTCACGAATTCATGCATGAAACATACACCAAAGCGTGCTCTAATACCAATTGTTGGAATTGGATCTGAAGATCATACGGTGTATGTTTCATTACAATTAATTCTATAAAACAATCTACATGCAAATCTATGATCTTAGCATATGTGCGGACACCCTAGAGGCATACTACGATCTACGGAAGACATGCATGCATCTAATTAGGTGTTTAGAATTATCATACCTTATGAATCTATGATCCAGAGATGACCGGAACGATGAAGAATCGCACTTGAGTCGCAAGGGAAATTGTCGAATAGCACCTTGTCCTTTGCGAATTGAAGAATCCTCAAAATTCCATCTCTGAGTGCAAGGATTACGAGCCGACGGAGGAATCCATTGCGAAGATGGTGGCGAGCTGCAAGATTTCCTTCTTCTCTTTCTTTCTTCTTCCTTCTCCTTCCTTCCTCTTTCTTCTCCCTTCTTCTTCCTCTCTTTTCCTTGGCCGAAACCACAAAGGAGGAGCAAAGGGGGGTCAGATTTTTGGAGGAAAGGGAGAAGCACCATAGGGCCGGCCCTCCCTTTTCCTATTCTACTTATAGGGCCGGTCTCCCATGCCTTCAAGGAAACTAGGGCCAGCCCTAGAGAGATTAGGATAGAGGGGGGGCGGTTTTTTGGGATTTCCAATGTCTATCGTGAAGCCTGGACGAAAACGCCCTTCACAAAAAAGTGGAAAACTGAAAGAGAGACTGAGTGAGGTGCGCTACTCGGAATCGAGTTCTGTCAGCGCCTGTGAGCTCCTGGAATTATTCCGATCATTCTAAGATCCATATTCAATGTGTTCTGAGCCATATTTCAGTATTTACCAAAATACCCCTACGGCCCGTAATACATGTGAATTTGGTTCTTAGGCTCCGGGCTTGCGCTCCATCGCGCTACTTCGCATCCAACGTATCCAACTAGGTCAGGGAACAATTCCTATATGCAACAACAGGGTGGAACCTTTAGGGTTCGGGATCTCTAGCTCCAACCGGATCCCTGATTAACTGTTCTGGTGGCACACCGAAAGTTCCGTTAATCAGCTCTAATCCGATTAACCCGTGTAGCCACCCAGAGTGCGACGCGAGTTGAACTCTAGTGATCCTAAACTTATATTAGTCCCTCGTAACCCTGTTCTCTACTATACTCCGATAATCCTCAGTCCCTCCTATTACTGGTGCCATGATACGACTCGGGCGGTGGGGAGCACCGTCAGATCCCGATCGATCATCTGACTAGGGTTTGATGACTTGTCATCTATAACACCACACACCTTCTAGTGCTATGCCTAGCATCCGGAACATCGTCAGTCATACTAACAACCACCAGGCCTGGGTTAACTGTGTGGACAGATTAACTCATCAAAACGCACTCATCCAATACTGGACGTCGGATAACCTGTAGGGATTACATGTCACTCAAGCGCCAGCCAGGTAACCCAACGTACCGTGGTATTGAACTATGGAAGGTCTGCACACGTTGGCACATCAAAGCACCACACAACTGGTTAGCCCAGTGTACATGGTCCCTCAGGGTTAAGGACAGATTATCTATAGTAGTAAGACGGTTTATGCACCAGTGTCTGAATCACTGAACTGTGCACCGTCTTGGTTCCTGTTCAACATGATCATCGTGCTTGGTCAGGTGAATGGGAATCCCATGTTCCCGTGGTGGAGACTTCACCACATCCTCTACATGCCAATAACTTATTCTCGGTGAAGCGACCGGCATCACCTAAGCTATGAACTAGTTCTAGGTCTATACATAAATGGTCCACTGGGTCTCCCAAGCATAGATCCACCATGCACCTCAGTGGCCTACTGTGTTCCCTAGGGTCCTTTATTATATGAGTATTATCATATACCAGAGTAGTATTCTAATTAATGCAATAACCAAAGTCATCTTTATTAATGTTAATACAGAAAATCCACAACGAGGACACACGAGTTACAACAGTTCATTCATGGTAAGATAAATATACTGAAGACAACAGTTCACATGAATATGAATAGTAATCTAAAAGTCATTGATCATTCGATTCACTTTTAGGCTCAAACCAGGGTAGGAATCACAATCATACTGGGTCACTTTTTGTTTGAAACAAGACTAGTCCTATACCTAGGTTTTTTTTTGACCTCAGCCAGGGCTAGCCCCACACCCAGGTTACTTTTTGGCCTCATCCAGGGCTAGACCCACACCCAGGATACTTTTTGGCCTCAGCCAGGGCTAGCCCCACACCCAAGAAAGGCCCACAAGCCAGGGACAGCCCTACACCCAGGATTTATCTTTTAGGCCCGCAAGCCAGAGACAGCTCCATACCCAATTGTAATGATCAACACATCTTAAAAATTAGCTAATCCATAACATACTACAATTATTTCAATGATATACACTTATTACAAATCAACTAGGTTTAGTCCTCTACCTGAAGGGTCGTAGAATCTTTCTTTCGATGAAGATGTCTTAGTAAGCTCACGACCTAAAATATATTGCTATATTCTGTTAGTTTTTACATTCTATTTCCCAAGGTTTTGCTGGAAACCAATTCCGATGTGGATTCCTTAAGTTTGTTAATTAAACTAATTTATTTAGTGCATTTTATTTTATAGGGATATTTAGGTCATTTTTAAAATACTTTCCATTTATACCTATTTTGTAGGGTTTTTCATTCTAAAACCATGGCCACAGACGGAACTCAATTCGGAGTTCGTTTGCTCCCGATATGATCAAAATAGCCGACTCTAACGGAATTTAAATGAGTGGTCTGCCCTTAGTAAAAAGTCAGGTTGCTCTCAGCAATATTGCTTCAGTTTGGTTAATGGCAGAGTTGTTTTATCACAGTTGGTTACTGGGCTTTATTGGGTTACGGCCCACGGTGTTTAATGGCTTAATGGGCTTCGGCCCAGACTATGTTTAATGGGCTTAATGGCTTAATGGGCTTTGGCCCACAGCATATAAAAAGGCTTAATGGGCGTCGGCCTAGATTCCTAGTGGGCTTTAGCCCAGGAATTTAAAAACTAACTTTGGCCTACCAAATATAGGGGCAACCGGCAGCGGGCGGCGACGGGTATGGCGGCGATCGGCAGCGGTTATGGCAGCGACCGGCGGCGGTGACCTGCGGACGGCAGCGACCGGCGGGCTGCAGTCGGCGGCGGGCGGTGATCCAGCAGGCGGTGGGCGGCAGCGGCCGGCGGTTGGCTGTGGGCTATGGAGGTGGTTGGTAGAAGTGCTGAGCACGGGTTTCGAGGTGGGGGAGACTTGAGTGCAGAACCCTGGGTCTAAGGGGGGTTTTTATAGGCCTTTTTCAGGAATACCAAAGGTCTAAGGTCTTAACTACAAAACGGCCCATTATTTTATTCATTTAATGAGCTGAGCTTATCTCTTCTGACTGTTTTCGTCCGATCAGAAACCAAGGGTCTACGGTTTAACTATCTTTTGGTCTCCCCACCCCCCAACCCCCCCCCCCCCCCCACTATAAATGTTTATTTTTCTGAAAGATAAAATGTAAAGTTTTAAGGTTTTCTGGTTGGAGGGAAAGGAGTTAAGATTTTGTTGATCGGTCCCAAGTTTAAAACCTTACATTGGTCATTTTTTATTTATTTTTAAAATATTCTTGTTAATGTATAGAGATGGGTCGGGTTACATGTACAGTCGGGTCGGGTTGTATGGTCATACATGTACATATATATTGGGCTTGAGTCCCTCAATAGAAAGCATTACATTCCTCTCCAAACCCTAGCCGTCATCTCCTATCATGGTATCAGAGCTCTAGGGTTCTCCCGCGCGGCGACGACGATGACAGTCTCCCCTTCCGGCAGCCCCTCCCCTCCTGCCTCCCTTCACCCGCTCGGCAGCCCCCCCGCCCGTCCTCCTCACCCGCCCGGCAGCCCCCCTTCCTCCACCTGGCAGCCCACTGCCCCCCCTTCCTCCACCCGGCAACCCCGCCCCCTCCCTCCTCCCCCCCGACCCCCCTCCTCCACCTGACCACCCCCCCGGCCCCCCTTCTCCACCCGCCCGAGCCCCTCCTCCTCACCCGACAGCCCCCCGCCCCCTCACTCCACCCCCCCGACCCCCCTCCTCAACCCCCCGAGCCCCTTCCTCCACCCCCCAACCCCCT
This sequence comes from Chamaelirium japonicum, assembly GCA_947650365.1. Classification (NCBI taxonomy): domain Eukaryota; kingdom Viridiplantae; phylum Streptophyta; class Magnoliopsida; order Liliales; family Melanthiaceae; genus Chamaelirium; species Chamaelirium japonicum. The sequence goes on from CANTAL010000353.1 coordinate 125,069, forward strand.
TCATCCACCTGACCGGCCCCACCACCCGTTCCCTCAGCCCACTCGCCCCCTCCCCTTCGCCCGATAACCTCTCCCGGTTCCCCCCTCTGTTGAGCTTCCTCCATGGCATCTCCTGTCGTGCCGTCCATCGTTGCGATCTCTCCACCGCTAAAGGCGGTCGCCTTTCAGTTGTTATCGGCCAACGACTGGCCTGATTGGTCACTCACCGTCGATGTCGTGCTCTCCAGTCGTGATCTATGGGGTCATATCACCGGTGATGATCCTCCTCCAATTGTCCTCTCCGGATCTTCCTCTGTCACCAGCAGTGTCGCGTCCTCTGCTGCGACTGCTCCTGTCCCGACTACTCCCACAGCAGCCACGACTGCTGCTCTCACGTGGCGATGTCACGATCAGGCCATCCGGGCCTATCTCCTGGACTCTGTTGCTCGTTCGCTCCTTTCTTCCATCGGCCGGCTTCCTACAGCGCGCGTGATGTGGGAGTATCTCCGGGACCGGTTTCTCCCACACGGCGGCGCACGCCGGTATCAGCTTATTTGTGACTCACAGTCTGCACGTCAGGGGGAGCACACGATTCAAGACTTCTTCAGTTTGATGAGTGCATACTGGCATGAGCTGGACTCCCTGATCCCGGAGCAGTGTGCTTGCCCCCGCTCTCAGGATTTTCAGCGCTACCTCGATGAGGGCCACTTGCACCAGTTCCTGGCAGCGCTTCGGCCGAACTTTGCTCTCATCGCTGCTCAGCTCATACACCGTGAGCCACTCCCTCGGCTAGAGTATGCTCTACTCACCTTGGTCGATAAGGAGACCCGCCTTCAGACTCAGGGCATTCATTCTCCTCCACTTGCTCCTAGCTCTGACACTACTGCAAGGAGCCCGGACACATGAAGCGCGAATGCCCTACACGCCCTCCACGCAACCCCCGTTGGGGTCCGGATGAGAGAGCCTCACACTGGGCTTCGGCTTCCCTCGATGATCGTTTTGACGAGCCAGATGCAATGGCACAGTCCAATTTTTATTTTGAAATTTGTATCAAAAATTCTTATTATATTAGATTTAAATTATTAATATTTTTGGGATGTTACATCCTCTACCTCTAATAAAAATTTCATCCTCAAAATTTAAAGTGTACCTTAGTTGTCAAACAAGTGTGGATATTGCTTTTATATTTCTGACTCAAATTGCCAAGTAGTTTCTTACTCATTGTGATATTGCCATAGCACTTTTACTAATCGTATAGTTTTGGTTCGCAATACTTTATCTTTGGTGTCTAAAACTTTCACAGGTACTTCCACGTAATTTGCATCTGATTGAATGCTTTCATCTTCCAGAATATGAGAAGGATCAGGTTCATATGGATACTTGAAAGACTAGATGTACATTAGCCACTACTTGACCATCCTACAATAAGTACACCTTCTAACCCCACATGAGACACATCCGTGTAAAGTATGTACTTCTTTCCACTCTCTGGTATTGTCAAAACCGGAGCTGTAGCGAGTTTCTTCTTTAGTTCTTGGAATGCATTCTCACAGAATTTCGACCACTCAAATTTTTTTTTTTAAGATTCGATTCATTAAATCCATATATGCCGCAGGAGCATTGGTGAGACCGAAAAGCATTACTAGAAATTCGAAATGTCCATATCGAGTTCTAAAGGCTGTCTTTGGTATGTCTTCTTCCTTGTTTCCTAACTGATGATATCCCGATCGAAGATCTATTTTAGAAAAACACCTTGCTCCTTTAAGTTGATAAATCTTCGATTCTCGAATGTGGATATTTGTTCTTTATAGTTATTTGATTTATCCTTCTGAAATTGATGTACATTTTTTTTGTCCCATCCTTCTTCTGTACAAATAAATATCGAGCACCCCATGGTGAAGTACTGGTTCTTATAAATCCAAGAGTTAATAACTCATCCAGTTGTTTCTTCAACTTCTTTAGCTCTATAGGCGTCATTCTATAGGAAGCGATTGAAATAGGGGTTACTCTGGAAATCAATTCTATTGCAAAGTCTATTTCTCTTTTTGGTGGTAAACTTGGAAGGTTTTTGGGGAAACTTGTGGAAATTCCGATATTACCAACGTGGAATTGAGTGACAGAATTTTCACAATTTCTTCTAATAGTTTAGCCAAGTAACAGTCTTTTGCTTTTGTCTTTCCGAACTTTCTTCCCCAGAATATTATTTCCTTTCCTTCAGGTGTTTGTAAGGTAACCTTTTTACAGTAACAATCCATCACCGTCCTATATTTGGATAACCAGTCCATTCCTAATAGAATGTCGCATTTATCAAATTTTAATAGAATTAAATTGGCCACTAACTTCACATCTTCAATTCTTTGTATACAGTCTCTACCGACTCTATTTGTTTTGGCCGTGTCACTAAGTGCAGTGGTGATGGCAAGTACATTAATAAGAGACCTAAAAATAGTTTCTTTCTAATAATCATTGAATGGTTTTTCTGCTAAGATACTGTAGTAACGTGTTTTTAAAAACATGTCTTAGGGGATAGGAACTTAAATTAAGTTACTCCCTAGGGATTTCTTACCCTAATTGAGTTACTACTAGGGTTTATAACACCTTCTTATGTTTCTATATCATCACAAAGAGGCATCCTATAATTCTAGTTAGTTTTCAGTTCTCTTTAGGTGATCATACATTCTAATTTCGATGCACCTATATTGTCTTCTAGGTTGACTAACTTCTCAGCGTCCAATGGTACTGTCTTAGACTTACGCATCGAAGGCTATTATAACATATTTAAAAGAGAGATCCTAAATTTAAGTCCATGCGTATATACTTTGTTATAGTGATTAAGTGTCTTAGGTCATCAATGTCTTAATCATCTAGGGCTAGGTATACCTAGATCTAATTCACATGACCTAACTTGTGCTCTAGGTTAAGTGACTATCCTACCAATGTAGTTTCTAGTAAAACTTTTAATTCCTAGGACCTATTACCTAGGTTCTGATACCAAGTTATAACGCTCCGGTATTTTTTGGATTAAATCAGCCCATATAACACTGGAGTGTTAGAAGAAAAACTTGATATAAAATAAATCTCATCAAATATGGAATCAATTGAGCCTCTTTTATTTATAACCATGTATTATAATATAAAAGTTTGATACATGGCTTGAAATATAACAACTTAAAGCTTTAATTGCGACATCTAGAATCTTCAACTCTTTACATTTTCGTTTCCGCATCCTCATAATATAGAGTGTATAGTGGATCTTCGATTCCCTCCGGTTCATTCTCTATTCGCTCTTCCTCCTCTACTTGTCATGTAGGGTCAGATTCTGTAGATGCCATAACTCCTGTAGGGGGGTGAGTCTAATCCACTGACTCACCTATTAAACCTAGTTCATTCATGGTAAGATAAATGTACTAAAGACAACAGTTCATATGAATATGAATAGTAATTTAAAAGTCATTGATCATCCGATTCCCTTTTAGGCTCAAACCAGGTAGGAATCACAATCATACCTGGGCACTTTTGTTTGAAACAAGGCTAGTCCCACACCTAGGTTTCTTTTTGGCCTCAGCCAGGGCTAGCCCCACACCCAGGTCACTTTTTGGTCTCAACCAGGGCTAGACCCACACCCAGGATACTTTTTGGCCTCAGCCAGGGCTAGTCCCACACCCAAGAAAGGCCCACAAGGTAGGGATAGCCCTACACCTAGGATTTATTTTTTAGGCCCGCAAGCCAAGAACAGCCCCACACCTAATTGAAATGATCAACACATCTTAAAAATTAGCTAATCCATAAAATACTACCATTATTTCAATGACATACACTTATCAAGAATCAACTAGGTTTAGTCCCCTACCTGAAGAGTCGTAGAATCTTTCTTCCGATGAAAATGCCTTAGTAAGCTCATGACCTGAAATATATTGCTATATTCTATTAGTTTTTACATTCTATTTCCCAAGGTTTTGCCGGAAATCAATTCCGATGTGGATTCCTTAGGTTTGTTAGTTAAACTAATTTATTTAGTGCATTTTATTTTATAGAGGTATTTAGGTCATTTTTAAAATACTTTGAATTTATATTTATTTTGTAGGGTTTTTTATTCTGAAACTGTGGCCATAGACGGAACTTAATTCGGAGTTCGTTTACTCCCGATATGATCAAAATAGCCGACTCTAATGGAATTTAACTGAGTGATCTGCCCTTAGTAAAAAGTCAGGTTGCTCTCAGCAATATTGCTTCAGTTTGGCTAATGGTAGAGTTGTTTTATCGTAGTTGGTTACTGGGCTTTATTGGGCTTCGGCCCACAGTGTTTAATAGCTTAATGGGCTTCGGCCCAGACTATGTTTAATGGGCTTAATGGCTTAATGGGCTTTGGCCCACAGCATATAAAAAGGCTTAATGGGCTTCGGCCCAGATTCCTAGTGGGCTTTAGCCCAGGAATTTAAAAACTAACTTTGGCCTACCAGATATAGGGGCGACCGGCGGCGACCGACGGTAGGTACGGCGGTGACCGACGACGGGTACGGCGGCGACCAACGGTGACCGGCGACGGTTACGGCGGCGACCGATGACGGTTACGGCGGTGACCTACGGCGGTGACCGGCAGGCGGCGGCGACCGGCAGGCTGCAGTCAGCGGCGGGCAGCGGTTGGCGGCGGTCAGGCAGGAGGCGGGCAGCGGTTGGCGGCGGTCCGGCAGGCGGCGGGAGGTGGCCGATGGTTGGCTGTGGGCTGTGGACGTGGCTGGTAGAAGGGGTGGGCACGGGTTTCGAGGCAGAAGAGACTTGAGTGCAGAACCCGGGGGTCTAAGGGGGTTTTTATAGGTCTTTTTAAGGAATACCAAAGGTCTAAGGTCTTAACTACAAAACGGCCTATTATTTTATTCATTTATTCAGCTGAGCTTCTCTCTTCTGACCGTTTTCGTGCGATCAAAAACCAAGGGTCTACGATTTAACTATCTTTTGGTCTCCCCCCCCCCCCCACTATAAATGTTTATTTTTCTGAAGGATAGAATGTAAAGTTTTAAGGTTTTCTGGTTGGAGGGAAAGGAGTTAAGATTTCGCTGATAGGTCCCTAGTTCAAAACCTTACATTGGCCATTTTTTATTTAATTTTTTAAATATTCTAAATGTGCTCAAAACGTAAAAGTTTGTGTAGGGTTTTTGATCGTTTTGACCAGTCGGATACAATGGCGCAGTCCAATTTTTATTTTGAAATTTGTATCAAAAATTATTATTATATTAGATTTAAATTATTAATATTTTTGGGATGTTACATGACCGATCGGCCAAAAAGAATTCACCCCCATCGACAGGCAGACGATCGGGTGAATTTCCAAAGGATCAGGCCAAAAACCTGATTTTTCGCTCGATCGCCCGAAGTCCAACCGGCTGAAAGCATCCGATCGGACAATTTTGACCAATCGGTCAAAATCATCCGATCGGTCAATCTTGACTGATCGGGTTCCAGAGTCCTATCAGCCAGCAACGTTCGACGAGACCCCACTTCTGACACCAGCCCTTGGCAGGGGGTTTGGATTTTGTACCTGGATTCCAAGTCAGCTAGATCAGCCTCTAGTTAACTTGGCGGGGGTAAGTGTGGGTGCAAATTTTGACCAACTCCCTGCAACGGGACCCACCAGCCCTGCCTGGGGGTTTATCGAGTCAACGACGGGACCAACCAGCCCTGCTTGGGCGTCCGCCGAGGCAACGACGGGACCCACCAGCCCTGCCTGGGGGTCCCCAGAGACAACAATGGAGCCCACCAGCCCCCGCCGGGATCCAGATGACAACTGTAGAAAACCGCCTTCTACCCTGGTTCCCGTCCAAAAAACTCTATAAATAGCAGACCCGACAAGTGTAAGAGATCGAATATTTGATTTCTGAATCGGACTTCCGAAAAATCCAGAGCTCTGACATCCCAACCATTCGATCTTATTTTCGAAGAGAAACTAGTGATACTCGGCCTGTCGAGGTCACTTCAATGCAAGTGTTAGTGAATTCAGGTTGCTCCTTATAGCACGGCGACGTAGGCTTCGGCTGAACTCCGAGATCACACTTCGTGTCCATAACTTTTCAACTATTCGGAAGTTTAACTCGAAGACATCAACATCCGAACTAACAAACGTTCGATCAGGACCTTCGACTCGACTAGATTAACTGGTTGGGCGGAGTCTTCGAGTCGGCACGGAGATCATCCCCCACAGCACTTGCACACCTAAAGATCAGTCAAGTACGTCACAGTGGTTCAAAATCATCTGAAGACTTAGCTGTCCATCTCATGACTTTTGATACTCACTTGAGAGTCATATGATAAGTGAGTTTACATGGGTAGAATAGGGTTTCTTGATCGCATAATTTTGCATACGTTTTTCATTGTTTATCGCTTGCACGCTTTTCAAGGACTTGATGTGATTTCTAAATGTTTTTTGTTTTAGATTTATAAAATAAAATATCTTTTATTCTCGAAAATTAGACCTTGGTTTCATCGTAGTCTAGGGAGTGTCCAACCGTTGGAAGTCAACACCAATGGTCCGGACCATTGTCCGGACAACTTGTGCTCTTGATTCGGATGACGGTTTGGACTGCAAGACAAGGGTCGGACTACTTAATAGTGGTCCGGACCATTTGGGACTAAAAGGTGCAGGGGGTCTAGACCATTATCCAGACCACCTCCCCTGTCCTAGGGTTCGCTGGGTCTCCCATCCGGACCAATCCAGACCATGATCAAGCTGGTCTAGACCATTGTCTAGACGGCTAGCGCCCAAGAATTGGCTGGTTTAAGGTTTAGCAATTGGACGGTTGTTATCAGGTGGGGATTGATCTTCCCTATATAAGCCTCTTGCCTCTCTTGAGTTGTGTGAAAAATTAAAGGAGAAGTTATTTTTGCTTGGAGAAGCTCTTGGAAATCACTCTCCCTTCCTCCTCCCTTTAAGCCTAGATTGCATGGTATGATCCTGTATGCTTGAAGGTGTTTTCTACCTATGTATAGGTAGATCGCTAGACTTGTATTTCCTGATAGGAAACAAATTGAATTTTCCTTTTATTAGCTTTTGGTGATTTAGATTGGTCATCTCTCGTCTTATCCTTGTAAATCTCATGTGTTGGGTTCTTCTATATGAAGCAAAAAAGGGCCAGGTCTTGCTTAAGTGAATCTTGCTAAAAGAACCCTAATTCTCCTTATTTGGGCATCAAGGTTTATCGGTATAATTCCTTTGGGGTCCGTCGAGTGGGTTAACTTGGCGAAGTAGTCCCTAGAAGGGTGAAGCACCTTTAGTGGGGTGTGTTCACCTTGGGCACGTTCGATCTGGCGAGATCAAACATTGGTGTTTCCGCTTGAGCGAATCAAGGTAGTCTGAGCAGCGTCTCGGGTGAGTTACTAGGGCCACGCGTGTTAGAGAACGATGAAGGCTGCCGAGCAGGGACCCTGTGAAGAGCTGGAAGGAGCAAGACTAAAGACCTCAAGGTGAGGGTTTACTCCTAGTAGGGCCCGCGTGTTCCTTTTTCCATGTTTGTAACCGGACTCTTTGCTTATTGGATTGCTCTCACCATCCGGTGCGAAGCCGGTGAGGTTTTTTCCGTGAAGGGTTTTCTCATAAAAACATATATATGTGATGTAGTATAAATTCTTCATGCAAGCCATCTATTGCATGCTTATGTTGTGCACTACACATATACCATATGATGAACTGTTTTACCTAAGTAAGGAGAGAGAATTATCTGGCATTAATCCATCTCACATGAATCAATTCTAATCCGCAAGCGAGGAGTGAACATAAAAGAACTTAAATTTTAAAATACCGTGAGCTTTGTCTACTGCCTTCCGACCAAGGCGATCATGCATTTTAGTTAGTTTTTAACCGGTGCACCGTCGCGCAACGTGACACACACCGGAGACACATGGCTCCTAAGGATCGTGCCTAAATTAACAAGCTTGTTAACCTAAGTTTGAGAACCTAAAAATGGAAGATGAAAGAATCGTTTCATCTATTATCCTCCAAGCCTAATCAGGTGGTGAATGAGTCCTTCAATCCGTGAGAGGGCATCAACCTGTAAAGAGTTAATCGAAAGATCCTCGGGTCTCTTCCGCAGAGATTTATACCAAAAGTCACAACTATCAAAAGTTAAAAAACGTGGATGAAATGCTTTCTACCCATTTCCCATGTTTTTCTCATTGTAAGTTAAAAACCATTTTTTTTCATTTTCTGAAGTCATGAACAAATCACCGAATGGCTAGATTTGAAACATATTTTGATTAATAATAACAGTATAATAAATAAAATTTTACTAACAAAATTATAGAAAAATACACTTGATATACAAATTAACATAACATCCCTATCATTAAGCCCCTCAAAAGCTACCCCCCTCGATTTATCTAGGAGTGCGGTGAGAAATTCTGAGTGGGTCGGGCTTTACTCCCAGAGGTATTAGTCAGACCCCAAAGTGGGCCATTGCCCGAAAGATTTCGGGACAACTGCTGACCTCAAAAAAACAGAAAAACATGTGCCATCAAAATATATAAAAAAAAAGAGGTCTTCCTTTTTAAAGTTTAAGATTCGATAATGCAGAGCTCTTTTCACTGTAAAGAAAAAATTAGTTCCCAGGACAATTGAGCCACTTTTGGCACACTAAAAAGTAAAGAAAATGGGTTATTTAGACCTTGACCACCAACTTATACCCTTAATTAGACTTTGACCCCCCACATTTTCATAATTAGATTGTGCCTCACAATTTCACGGATTCGTGCGCACACCGTGGTTGACCAACGTTTGCTCACGTCGACCTTTGTGCATTCTGACATTGACAATACTACCCCTCCACATTTTGACTTTGGTCGATAATAGCTATCAAATAGCTATAAACAGGGACCAAAATCATAAGGGGTAGTATAGTCAATGTGGAAATGCACAGAGGGTCAGCGTTAGTAAACGTTGGTCAACCACGACATGCACACAGAATCCGTGAAATTGGGGGGCACAGTAATTATGAAAAGTTCGGGGGTCAAAGTCTAATTAAGAATGTAAGTTGGGGTCAAGGTCTAAATAACCCTAAAGAAAATGACATCAATACAATCACATCTCCCTCTCATATTAGGTCTTTCCCGGTAGGGTCTTTCTAGAAATTAAGTTACAAAATCAAACAAATTACAGTATAAAATGGAAATGGATACATATCACACACAGAATCCCCGGCCTAGTTTATTCCTTGATGAAGATCAGACATACATGGTTAGGGTTGAAACTTCTACTTGGGTCGCCTGCGATAAGGATACATGACGTCATCGACGTTTTGTTTGATGTAGTTGCCCATTCGGTGCAGGTTCCTCGCCACACCCGAACCAACCAGCCCAGCATTCCTTCGAAACCTGCATATAAAGTTCAATATTAGTTGTTTTCCCTTTTTTCGCTCAGTGAGGTTAAGTAAAATGAAAAGCGAAACTACACGCTTTCCTGCCGAAGAATTCCTCCCCTAGTGAGTGTGCTGGTTTGTTTGCTCGCGGTTGAGAGCGAACTGTGCCATCTGCAAGATCACCAAGGTAAAATATCAGATTTCAGCTTTCTGAAGAAAAAAAAAATGCAAAATAGAGGAGAAAACTTTGGCTTATAAGGGCCTGTTCTTTTGCATGGAAAATAGGCCTGGAAAACAAATTCCTGTGACTTTAGATGAGGCTTTACAGATGAGGGTTCAGTGATGAGCTTTGCTACCCCTGAGACCTTCAACTGGGTTGATTTGTGATGGAGTCTGATTTTTGTTTTTGAGGATTCAGTGATGAGGCTTTGCTACCCCTGAGACTTCAACTGGGTTAATTTGTAATGGAGTTTAATTTGTTATCGAGGCTATAATAATGAGGGTTCAATGATGAGGCTTTGCTATCTCGGAGACCTTCACCTGGGTTGATTTGTGATGGAATTTGATTTGTTTTTGATGCTTTACTGATTGGGTTCAATGATGAGGGTTTACTAAGCCCTGAGACCTTCACCGGATTTCTTTGTAATTTATTTTAGGGGTTATTTGCCTAAGACCGCTCTAACCAACCCAACATTAGGATAAGCCTAGTGAAACTTTTCATTTGAGCTCGAGCCCCTCTAACCAACCCAACATTAGGAGAAGCCCCTATTTTTTTTTTTAATCTCGAGACCACCCTCACCTCTTCCTCTCTCGAGTCTCGATCAGCCACGGTGGAGCGATGGAAGGTGGAGGTGACAGCGAACAACGGTGAAGGAGGCGACGGGCGCGAGCGGTAGAGGTGGAGGCGGCAGTGAGCGGCGGCGGGCGCAAGCGGCAGTGAGCGGCGGCGGGCGCAGCAGCAGCAGCGGGGGGTTGGTTTAGGTTTAGGTTTGGATTTTCTAGGTCTAGGGTTCATCCCATGGCTTCTAGATCAATCAGTTAGGTTCGACGGTGAGGGGGTTCGGTTAGGTCCGGTGACGGTGGCGGTAGCGGAGGGGGTGGCTAAGGATGAGTGCCAGTAAAGCAGAAATTCAAAATGACGTGGGGGGGCATTTTCGTCCGTAGGGTCTGAGCTCAAATGAAAAGGTTGTCGGGATTGCAACTCGAAACCATCTCCTAAGATGGGCTTCTCACAATGTCTTCCTTGATTTTATTTGTTTTTGAGGCTATGCTAGTGGGGGTTCAATATTGAGGCTTTGCTACGTCCTGGGACCTTCAACTAGGTTGCTATTATTTGTTTTTGGGGCTTCAGTGAGGAGGCTTTACTATCAACTTGTATGGGTAGCTTTGTGATGTATTTTTATTTGTTTGTGATGGTTCAATGATGAGGCTTTGCCCTGCCCTGAGATATTCCCCTAGCTTGATTTGTGATGTATTTTGATTTGATTGTGAGGGTTTACGATTGAGGGTTCAGTGATGAGGCTTTGCTACCCCTGAGACCTTCAACTGGGCTGATTTGCGATGGAACATAATTTCATAATTTCTTTTTGCGGCTTTACTGATTGGGTTCAGCGAGGAGACTTTACTAAGTCCTGAAACCTTCAAATGGGTTGTTTGTAATTGATTCTTATTTGTTTTTGAGGCTTTACTGATTTGATTCAGTGATGAGGCTTTACTAAGCCCTTAGACCTTCAACTGGGTAGTTTCGTGATTGATTTTTATTTGTTTAGAGGCTTTACTAATGAGGCACAATGATGAGGCTTGACTATCAACTTGTATGGATTGATTTGCGATGGATTAAACCCCGAGAACTTCAACTCCTTGTATTTTTTTTAACTCTTTTGAGGGTTTATTCTATGATGAGTGTACTCATTGTTGATCTTAATATAGCTGCATATGGTTGGTTCCGTATACAATTTCATATTCCTACATCATAGACCGGGTATTTATCTCAGCTGGGAGCCTGGGAAGGAGTGTCAGTAAATGGATACAAGAGTGCAAGATAAAAATCCTTCAAATCATTACAGGAGGCCAGTGTAGTAAAGGTGTCAAGGCAATGCCTAGGCGATCTGGCCTGTCTAGGTGAGGCGGTGCCTTGACGAGACCTAGGCGATAAAAATTAAATATATTAAATAAATATAAGTAATATATATACATAAGTAATTTGTGGTTTTATGCATAGTAAAATTTAATTTCTAAGGATAAATAGGGTCAAAATAATAATATTTAATAATGGATATGATCCAGAGCGTATGGTAAGATACAAGATCATTATTATTGCAGCAAATAGGAATCACAAGTCAACTACAATGATTATATATTGCAACAAATATGAATTTTATATCAGCAAGAGAAACGGAATCCTATCATAACCATAAATTCAAGCAAATATCATAAGCATAAACATAACTATATTAGGATAATCTATTATTTTTTGGAACATTTCACATCTGTGGGTGCAAATTTTGGTAAGAAGGTTGCCAACAGCGGGACCCACCGGCCCTGCCTGGTGGGTCCCCGAAGACCACAGCGGGACCCACTGGCCCTGCCTGGTGAGCCCCCGGAGACTACCACGGGACCCACCGGTCCTGCCTGGTGGGCCCCCCGGAGACTACCACGGGACCCACCGACCCTGCCTGGTGGGCCCAAGAGCCTGTGGAATCCCCCCAGGAGACGGTAGCAGGGTCCACCAGCTTTACCTGGAGGATCCCCAGATACGGCAGCAGAAACCGCCATTTGCCCCGGAATTCCTCCCCGGGAAGTCTATAAATAGCAGAGCCTTCGAATGTAAAGGGATCGGATTTTCAAAACCTGAAACTCCAGAACTCAAACCAGAGCTTTGAAAACAGATCAGTGCCATCATCTGATATCTGTCTCGAAAACCTCTATCTCCTCTTACCCTCTACCTCACCTTGATCTTCTTCTTGTCTTTGAACAAGTCGAAAAAACTTCAGTGACACTCGGCCTGTCGAGGTCACTTCGAAACAAGTATTAGTGAATTCGGGTTGCTCCCTATAGCAGGGAGACGTAAGCTTCGGCTGAACTCCGAGATCACTTCTAGTGTCAACACTCTCTCTGATTGCATCTCTCTATTTACATATCAAAAGCTGCAACTCCAATCGATAGATCAAACAACGATCTTCGACTTCAACTTCGATTGACTGGTGAGGCGAGGTCTTCGGGTCGGCACGAAGATTTTCCCCCACAACATCCATGTATCCAAAAAAAAAACAATTAAAATTACTCATTTAAATCACCTAAGCATCTACATCGTCACTCTTATATGAATCATCCTTATATGCCTCTTTCGCCTTTTGCCTCTTTAAACCCTGAGAATATGGACACAATAGTTTTTTCCCCATTAATGATGCCATGGTGCTGACCATCTATAAAGCAACATGGACCCTATAAACCAAACGGAAGCCAAGGAACTCAATTTGAACCCAACCAAATTTAAATTGTTTTAAAAAAAACTCAATTATTAAAGTAGGCCCCTAGGCGATCGCCCAAACTCCACCGTCTGCCTAGCCATTACCAAGGCGGGCGGAGCTCCAAAACGCCTAGGTGATAGCCTAGACGACACCTTGACTACATTGCAGGAGGCAGAGCATCGTACTTGATGTTCAACATGTAGATGGGTAATAGTTGCGGGATAAGTACTGAGGAGCCAACTACTATTATTGAGAAGTCAGTGGGGCATACTACTAGTGGATGTGGATGCTATTGCTTAGTATCTATGTTGTTCTTATTCATTTCAGTTTTATTTGTACTCATATGCATAGGTACCAAATCAGAATTCGAGAAAAAATCAGCTAGTAGAGAAGTCGGAAAAATTAAAAAAAAATTAGGAAGAGTCGGGAAACAAACGGTTGAATATTAACACACACACACACACACACACACACACACATATATATATATATATATATATATATATATATATATATATATATATATATATATATATATATATATATATATATATATATATATATATATATATTCCAAGTTCCAATATGTTTTTTTATTAGTACATGACAGGATTAAAATGCATAAACAGGGATTAAAATGTAAAAAAATATGATTTTTTTCACAAAATTGTGACTTTTCAAAAAACCCGAAAAAAGTCATGTTGGGAATGTTTACTTAATAAGTCATGTTTTAATTGCAAAATATTCAAAAAATCAGAGTTTTAGGTAACAGAGCTCATATGTATGAGTATGGGATAATGTTAATTGATTATGTGATGTATGGGATCAAGTTACTTGCACTCGTCTATTTGATTGGGGTTAGGTGATGTATTGCATGTTCCTGTCTCAGATGGTCCAGTGCTTCTTATGCTTAGAAGTGGTTCTAGGTGCAAACAAATTTCTAGCCGAAATGTCCTAGGTACAAAAAAATGAAAAATAGTTATTCGGAAAAAAAGTATAAAATTTTTCTGTTGCAAACGAACAGTAGATGATGATATCCTGGACATATGTATTCCAAGAATTCTCAAGTGCAGGAAAACAAAATTCCTTGGACTTTAATATCCATGCAAAAGAAGAGACCCTAATATCTTATACAACTGAGAAAAATGCTAACACACCAAGTCAAATGAATTAGAGTTCTGCCCCATACCACAAGTTACCATACAGTATATATTGTTTCTCCAAGTCAACGGTTCAGTACAAAAGGGTATATCGGGTTATATTGTGTTGTACCTTAAGTATAATAGAAAGTTTTTTTCTTTTTTATGATGCTAGATATTGATGAATGTTGTACCGTCGGGCATGTGAACCCCTATTCCATAGAAGATTCGAAACAACTACATCGTGCAGAAATTTTTTCGTTTTCAGCAATCTAGTGATGCTTTATTATCCTCCGATGCCCTCTCAGTTTCCATTTAGAGCCAAAATCTATGACAATTGTTTAGGTGAGCGTTACAAGATTGCTCTGGTTGCATGCTATGCAGTCAAAGGCAAACCTAAGCGTCCTATACGCTCCAAGGCACCAAGTCTGTACCTTGCCTAGGCAGCAATCAGGTTGCCCTGAGCGTAGGTGCCCATAGGCGCGCACCTAGCTGCGGCAAGGACCCTAGGTAGTAGGTACCAATCGCAGTTATAAAGCCAGAAATGTTTTTTTTCTCTTCCGCTCTCTTTGCTCCTCCAAGCTTCTTCTCCAAAACCCTAAAACCCCTCTTGAACATCCTAAGTTGTCCTGCCCAAAAGACAAACCTAAGCGTTAGAAGATTGCTCTGGTTGCATGCTATGCAGTCAAAGGCAAACCTAAGCGTCCTATACGCTCCAAGGCACCAAGTCTGTACCTTGCCTAGGCAGCAGTCAGGTTGCCCTGAGCGTAGGTGCGCATAGGCGCGCACCTAGCTGCGGCAAGGACCCTAGGTACCAAATCGCAGTTATAAAGCCAGAAATGTTTTTTTTCTCTTTCACTCTCTTTGCTCCTCCAAGCTTCTTCTCCAAAACCCTAAAACCCCTCTTGAACATTCTAAGTTGTCCTGCCCAAAAGACCCCCTCTAAATTCTTGATTAGTGAAAAAGTAAATGCCCTAAATCTATAGTGTTTTCAAATCTTTCTCCAAACATTTTTCCTAACTATTTCATTAGTTTTGAGGATTTGATTAGAGGTATTTTGTGACACTACCAACAAGAGAAAGGGGCAATCTTTTCTTCAAGAATCGATCAAATGCAAGCATAGTTACCAAATCGGACGTTTTTTTGAAAAAAAAGCTGGTATAAAACACGTATCACTCCAAACTCATAGCATACGGGAATAAAACTCGTATTTTTGAAAAAAAAAATCAATATACGTTTTATACGTGTTTAAAATGCATAATACACGAAGTAAACATTTTATACGGTCACAGAGATAATAGAGAGAGGATCACTGCGAGAGAATAGAGAGAGGATCACTGCGAGAGAGAGGAAGAGGCTCTCTGCGAGGGACATACTATGGGCGTAGCATGCATCGACCAGCTCGGTGATGCACTGACCACTGGAAAATGTTATTTTTTTTGTATGTTTTGTTGTGCTTAAAATCATGGAAGTCTAACCGACATAGTCATACTTTGCAGCTTTTCGAAACAACAATTTTGACAGGCTGTGAGTTATCCATCACACAGATATGTCATAATAATCTACAGATGTAACAGTTTGGATATTGGATTACATATTTACATGCTAATTGTGTTCTCATGATTGATGGTTAAAAACAAAGGCATGCAGTGCAAAATGAAGAAGAACAATGTCTTCCTCACGGTAGAGCCTTGGAATCCACCAATGTTTGCTCAGTCTACCAATGAGAAGATAAAAGCCATAGAATCCACTAGGGTTATTGGACTCCACCAAAAGAAGAGAATAAACTCAAAAGGATTAATGATCAAAGCTGCTCTAAGACACAAGATCCTCTTATATAGAACATGCTTCCAACTCCTACTCAAACAAGATTATAGGAAGGAAATAAAATTTAAAATAAAAAATAAGTTTATGAAAGCTTGCAACTCTGGCCATTATTGTGGGTGCAAAATTTGGCTAACGCCCAATGGTGGGATCCACCAACCCTGCCTGGGGCCCACGAAGGTGATAGTGGGACCCACTAGTCCTGCCTGAAGTCCATGGAGACAGTATGGGACCTGGCAAATCTCCTCCTGGAAATTTACCGATTTTTTCAATGCTCTAAAAATAACGGACTAAACCGATAATCTAGATCGGATTCCTTGGATGTTGCTTTTCAGTTCACCATCAGCACTGTACTTGTGTAATCACTTTTTATTTTAGAGCTCCTCTCTTGAGAGATTCTTGGGAAAAAAATGGGTAATGTTCAATAAATTGTCAGTTTTGCTAGCATCTAAGTGACAATAGCAGCAGATATTGCCTAGATAGATTAACATATGGGCATTTGAGGGTATTTTAAACCCCCGGCTTGATAGAAATCAAAACAGTGCTTTTGATATGTATACATTTTTTATTCTCTGAAATACAAATCTTGTTATCCCCATTCTATATTTATTACATAAACATCCTCGGGAGATCCAATAGACTTTGGTGGGGATTCAAATCTTGCTTCCACCTCATGCTAAATCTCTAATATCCTAAAGCAGTATTAGCATTTGTCTCAATAGTGCAATACATGATACTCTTCTACACCCTTCCACAGCCAACTCCCTTACGAAGTGCTCTCATGCAGGTTTAGTAACTTTTTAAGTGCCCAGTGGCAAACTTTATGTCCTAATCTGAAGGCCGCTGAGGTCACAAGCAAATAATACCATAATAATCTGTCAATACTCCCAAAGCCATTAGATTAATTCCTGACTAGACAGAACAGTTTTTAAGATCAATTATTCTATCTATAATGTAGCCTGTACATGAGAAGTTCTTTCGTTCCATGCAATATAATTGAGCTGAGGTTTATAAGGTTTTTTCTGGTTGGGTGCACTAAGATGTTCATAGTTACTCCATTAAAGATGTGCAGTACATGGACTGACAAAAGCCTTGCATATTTATACCATTTCATGTGAACTGACAATTTGGGCAGATGTTTCTTCACTTTTCAATCATATTAAAAATTTCTCAGAATAATCTCAGCATTTTATTCTTTCACAGTTTTCTCATCACTGTTACAATATTCACTTCTCGAACATTTTAAGCAAATTTTCAGAAGATATCATATTTCGACATAAAACTCTGAACCTAATTGAACTTTGTCTTTTTCATTTGCCACATTTGACCTATATCTTTGCCTTCTTTTAGTTTTGCTTATCCTAATACATCTCTAAACTTCCTATTGAATTTTGAATAAGATGATTTTTCCTTTGCTAAATCATCACAGAATTATAGTAAATTATGGTACTTCTAGGTCATTCTTTAAGTTGGAAAGCTGCAACTGTGGAAGATCCTAAAGGCTGCATGCTGTATTAGCCTGTATAGATTTAAGAATCACTTTCTAAAGATGTCTGACATAAAAAAATAGACTTTCTCCAGTTCCAGCTCCTTTATTTGACTATTCCAAAGAACAAGTACCTCAACAAATTGCAGTGAAGATCCAAACGTCTGCCACTTTCCCCATCTTCTAAAATAGCCAAGTACTTCATGTTGTCAAAAAGACTTCCCTTCGTTAAATAGTCATATTTGCCCTAGATCTGGTTATCATTAAACTCAGGCATAAAAGATCTATCTAGTATCAGGATAACCACAACAGATTCTGAAAGAAAATGATCTTATTATATAATATTATGAAGAAAATGAACTCTGAGTCTATGAAAGATGAAAATCATGATAGCTGTGTGCATTTGTCCATATGTTTAATCTTATCTCTTGATCACCCAAATGGAAAATATATGTTTCTATTTTCCAAATTACCTTCCTTGTTGTGAACATGTGGAGGAACATGGTCTACAGTTGAAGTTCTTCTGTCCACCAATAGCTGCAACAGAACTCCAATGTTAGGTAAAAAAAAAAGAATGAACTGAAAACAAATGCCGTAAGATGCAACTTCTTGTACAAAGCAATAAACTAAAAATAGATGTTGAAGACATCAGAGAGCACACTCTTCAACAGGTCATGTTCTCTTTCTCATTTCTCATAAACCTTCTGGTCTCTTGTAAACACTAAATGATAAGTCAGAAAACACTAAACTTTTACAGTTCCTACACACAAAAAAAGGGAAAAGAACAGGAATGCATTTTGATATCTTTTATTGGGATCAGCAAAGATTGGGTATTAGTACCCTGTGAAGACTACATATGTACTCTGTACAAGCCGTCCATATAAAAACCTAGTGCCCCTAATTCGAAAAGCAAGGGGAGAGCAGAAGGGATTCCAGAAAACAAGGACTCACAACATAAAGTACAAAACCCACATGGAACTTTTTAAAGTGTGCATATTAGACACATCACCATAGAAGCTTAGAAGGGATTCACGGCTTCACATTCTAACTTTTAGCTAACAAAAGCACCAGTTTAAACTATGAATGAGTAGAGTGAGAACCCTCAATTAAAAAAAGAAACATGAAATATAGAATGCAAATCAGGATGCATAATATATAAGATAATGACTACAATCTAGGAAGTAAAATATGCATATAGAATCAAGTAAAATATAATGATGAATCATATATACAATAATATGACTCAAGATGTTATTTATTTCTTATTGTTAGCATGTAACCTCTATTGCAGGCACTGTTTTAAAACTTGGTGAAACTCGGCCGAGTCGGACCGCATCGACTTGCTATGCCAGATTTCGAGTCGGACCAAGTTAGGATCAAACTCGCCCCAATCAGACCAAGTTTACTCAGACTCAGTTGGGTTTTGAGTCGAGTCCGAGCTTCGAGTTTTTGAACACTGGTTGCAGGCATTTTAAAGGGAGGGGTTGACAATGCTGTAGCATATTTGAGTGCAAAAAATCTTTAGGATATGTTTATAAATTTAATATCACTCTACACCTCCAACTCCAAGTTCTTTGTCTTTTGAGTCTCGAAATAACATAAAGTGCGTAGAGGGCTCCCCTCATCAAGGTAGTGCCAAAAGTAAAAAAAACAAGAATGCTCAAAAAGTGCACAAAAAAAGATACCACTGTAGGTTACATAGTGTTCACTATTCCAAAGGTATTCGATGCAATGGGAGGTAGAGCCAGTGAGGTTGGGGGGACTTCAGCCCTAGATATTTTATTTGTGAGGGTCAACTGATAAGCATCAGTAGCACATATGAGGGAGGGCTAAATGGGGAGGCTTTATTCTCCAGGTACCAAAAGTGAGTTCTCGATGGTTTACAATGAAATAGATATCTTGTGTTCAACCAATAAATGATGTTTTACATGGTACTCACTTTTTTCTATTTTCATTAATGCCTTAATGTGATGTTAAAAATGCTATTCAGCCATATGTTTTCAAACATATTACTACAATCATTATGTTTTCGTTCTTTGCCACTACCGTAGGTGTTTGATGCAAATCTTATATGAAGATATTTCCAATTTAGAGTTGACACCTAGGAAGCATGGACATTTCCTTAGAGGTCCCGTGTCCATGTCCGACACGTGTCAGACACCGAACTTATCGGACACACCTTGGACACCTGTCAGATACTTCCCGTACATGTCCACTTTTTATAATCTTGTTTTTTTCAGCGGATACACCTTGGACACTTTGTAGACAATTTAAGGACACGTGTTGGACGCATGGGGTCGAAAGTAAATTAATAAAAAACATGGGCTTTTTTTGTAATTAAGGAAACTTTTGGATTCCTTGTAAAAAACTAAACTCATTTTGGGTTTACTATTAGAAAAGATGAGTTTATAAACAATGAAATGCTTTTCATTAAGGATGTCGATTTTAAATGATAGACATGACTAATGTTAAATATGAAAGTCTTGTTTTGTTATGAATTCACAATCTAGGAAGACTTATTATTTTTTATGCATGTCCATTTATAATTTTTTATTGTATATTGGTGTGTCCATACCGTGTCCATGTCCTACTTTTTAGGATTTGTTGTGTCCCGTGTCCGTATGCGTGAGTGTCTGTATCCATGGCCGTGTTCGTGTTCGTGTGCGTGCTCCCTAGGTTGACACCAAATATATATGGTGTTCAAGCAAACATTTACCTAAGATTCATTAACATATCTAAGCTCAAAACCAAACGACCTACACTATAAATCTATAATTACTAAAATCAATCACCTATCAGAACATGAAGTACTCTAACAAATAATCAAGTTTGGGGACGGTATATATATGCTTCCAAGTTAGACTGATTGATTAAAGGAATATTGATTTTGGAACAGAGTAAAGAATAATTTTAAGTATGTAATTGTATGAAAATTGGATGAACTAAAAGAAGATAAGTTATAACTATGAGAGCACACCATATTTTTCGGTTGAAGTTTTTTCAATGCAAGTAGGATTCTGTCATCTTTTGTTGAACGCACTCTCTTGGTCCCCCAAGGTGGGAATCCTAGTTCCACCCCTAAACCAATATAATATTATACTTGATATATTCAATTCTATATGCATCCCCTACTAGCGTAACTTAATTTAGAGATTCGCTATATCTTTTGATACCAATTCACATGATGATATTTTTTTCCTTCAAACGAAATCATATTTTATATGTGTAATGTAAAATGGATGCAATAATCTAAAAGCAAAAATAAATGTCACCGGAGAAAAAAGCCAAATTCAAAAGCAAAATAAGAACATGAGTAAGATAAAAACCTGAATGCCAGCACAAACTGGCAAATCTGCTCGGTTCTCCCGCTTGTCACTAGAATTATCTTTGTTAATCAAAAATACCGAGTAACCAACACAAGCATACTTGAAGTCCGATAGGTTATGACCGTCTTTAGCAGCTTCCCTCTCAGATTGTCCCACAATGTAGCCAGGTACTGGTCAAAAATAAAGTTGGAATACAATATTTTGTCATTATACAAATAAATTGTTCTCAATTGACCCCAAAAATGATCATATGTTCATGTGAATAATGCATGTCTAATTAAGTGAATAGCAGGACATGAAGAAATGAAATTAATTCAAACAAATTATATCATTAAGTGAAAACCACTAATTTTGGTCTGAAGCTCACAGAGAAAGGTTGATGGCTGATGTTAGGTTGACAAACACTTTTAAAAAAGTGGATGAAATATGAAATGAATTATATCATATTTAGTCCCACAAGGATATAAATTATGGCTAACATTAATTATCTCTAGAAATATTTCTTCAAAACTTTGTCATGACTATGGGGGAACACCTATAGCTCAGAAGGTTCCTCTTACTCCTTCACTCCTGCCTACATCCAAATAGTAACATCACCTTTCGGTGAAGTGGTCCTACTAGAGGACCGAGGACCCTCAGGCATGATAACTAGTCCTGGTTTCTCAAGAAAAATAAGTATTGAATTCAGGAGTGGGGTTCGGTCTCCTAGCTTGTAACCCATAGGCAACTTTTATAAGGGAGATGAATCTCCACGTTCGTAAAGGTCTTTGTTGCTCGTGCCATGACTGACTCATAGTGGCCCATTGTTACCCTCCGATAACGCACATGTCTTCCACTTCCCTAGAAAAGTGTCACTCTATCGTTACTCAATAATAGGATTGTGATCTATCAGACCCATAAAGCAGATGTGGATATTGTTTTCGTCTTAAGCGTGACCCTTAATTCTATGGAGGGTGTAACAGTTATGGGTCATCCATTGCACCTCGGCCTCTTCCACGATCTAGGTAGTCTACAATCTAGATTGACATTATACCTAACTTAGCACGCTAGCTGAACAGGTTCAAACTTCAATCCAATCGATGATGAGTTGATACAATGGGGATACTTAAGGGAGCCCAATCGGAGTCCCCTTGGCAAATGGCTGCCATGCTAGTCAGTCTCTAGTCTTCACAAAGCAGGACTCTGACTTGGGGTTGTCCAACCTAGATCTTCATCTGGAGCTTGTTTATTCTCAAGTCAATCTTTGGTGTAAGTTATCAATGTCACATGTCGATATGTCGTGTACGGTGTACCCACGTGTCCGAGTTGGATAAGTGCATATTTTATCACCCGCAAAAGTCCCCTCATGTATAGATGGACCTTCGTGGGTGCCAGTTTCCCAAGAAGTCTATCAGTCAAGTAGCACTTGTGCAAAGAAGGGTATATATGCTCTAAGATGATGGTGTTAACTGGGAAATTGGATTGTTATGTCAACTGATTAAGATAGCTAGTTTTTAGCTGATGGCAAGCTGAACTGTTTTGCCCGTTGAAGTAAATGATGGTGATTGTGCCATATGGTTTTTCAAACTGGTTACCATATCTCACCAACTCCAAACGCATGCCTCTTCCGATCTCCAAGGCCAAAAACATTGTATAAGAATGTGGAGACATTAGTTAAACTACAAACATGCAAGGATATAATTAGCTCAGGATCATGTGCCTTTGCTTGGGTGACACCTTTCCCCGTGGACCGAGGGCATTAATGACAAAAGGATGGCACCTCGAGTCCGGGTTACCTTGAGGCAACTAGGAGTCGGACTTTTCAACTCTATAATTGTTTCCATCTTCATCCTCTATCCCCTCCTTGTTATAAATCTTAGGCCTCTGTGGTTTGCTACTGTTTACAACTATAACAGAGGACGAGCCAAAGCACCATATCTATTGTCATACTATCTGCCCACCGATAGCTACGTGAGCGAGGCATTTGGGATCCCGCCTGACATCAAGCTAGAGTTCGTCACTCCCGAATACGTCGATTTGGACATCTTCTTTCCTCAAAGGACTACATCCTCATCACCACCAGACAAATCAACAGAGGATTGCAATTGCCCCTTTCTCCATTCTCATCTGAGTTGTCATTCCGCTTAACAATCGATCGAGGCCAAATCACTAGCAACGAACTGAGGTTAATATGTTGTATGTAAATCCACAACAAAGCACATGGAGTTGGAAACGTAGCACATTTTCTGTAGAAATATATTGTAGACATGTCGACAATGAGACGAGAGGGTATTTCTTCGTTCCACCAAGAATGGCACTTGGGTATCATTCGACGAGCTCCCAAAAATCGAACCCCGATTAGATTAAGGATCCAAACCGGGTGCGCAAGGAGATTGAGTTGTTACTTGGAGACGTAAAATGGATGCACTCCAACTTAAGATGTACAAGAATGTATGGTCACCGAAGAAGACGGCTTTCAGGGAAACTGATAAGACAATCGAGGAGGCATTGGGGCAATGGATGTGTTGGTACATGGTGCGGGAACTGAACCCAGTTGTCCCCGTTATCAACCTTCCCGACATAGTACCAAACTCAAGTCTGGTGCCTTTGATAACCAATTTCCTTGCTGGGGATTTCTACAACGTCTTCAACGTGAAGCCAGAAAGTAAGGAGTTCCACAATGGCATAGGCCTTCAACAAGGCATAGGAGAGGGCCCTTTAGTCCCTAATACCAGGAGCCTGATCTTTGCTTGTATTGCTAGAAAGTTTAGCCTATACGAAGGAAGTCTCTATCTCTACCAAATTTCTTAAAAATTAATGGATGAATTTCAACCATTATTTACTAAAAGTTAGTTCCGAACAGTCATTCGTGGCTGAATTGTCTTTCTCTTCTCTTTTTGCTGCTGCTTGTATGCTTGTTGAGTGACCCGGATTCCTGGATCATGCCTTTTTCCAGTACCAATAAATCAAATCCACCATTAGCTCATACCGAAGTAACCACCCTTGGGCTACATGAGGTTGGGCCCTTGTCCATGCTAAATGAACGATAATGGACCCTTAAACCAAGTTACGTTCACTAATTTACACAGACATACCAACTCTGGGCTAGCTCTAAATTTCCAGATCTTTGTATAAGAGAAATCTTTGAAGTTAGGCATTTTGGTAGAGACAATCATTGATCCCACGGTAGTATGTGTGATCCATAATCAATAACGGACAAGTTGATCTCATCATCCGAAAAACCCCGACAAAATCAATGACAGCTTTAGTCACATGGAACACTTTCTAAGCACTTATCAACCACTTCAATAGATCCTCCTCAAATACTAGGAATGGACACAGAGAGAAGAAAATCATTACACCCCTTGCACCAGGGTTGATCAATTCATGAAGATAAACAGACAGCATGTTGTACAAATCCGATCGTCGTCGATAGATGGAACCCTTTTCTTTGTTAATGCCAATTTGGTTGAACTTTTAAATCTTTCCTCGGCAAGAACTACAACCAAGTCTATGTCAATAAAGCAAATTTCGGCTCTCAGTCACTGAAACTTCAAAAATAAAAAACTATTACAGTGGTAATATAAATGGTGATTCCACAATTACTTAGGCTCATTGCTGGAACTGAAATCAGTGCACAAATCCCTTCAGCCACAATAAGCTTACACCGAGAAAAAAAGATTTAGCCCTTTTCTTGATAAAAATCGTATCTATCGATCAAATATCGGCCGACTAAAAAGGGGGGAAATTGATCACCTTTTTGCAGAGTCCTTCCGAGGCCGATGCAAATGGGACTACGGGCATCGGCTTTGAGGAGAGAGGAATAGTAGAGGCATCCCTTGCAGGACTTCCCCTTGCGTGTCGAGACCTTGGGGCCCGGCTCTAGATCGCCGCCTCTCCCTGCCGGTTTCGCGGCGTCGCCGCCGCCGCCGGCTGATGATTCCTCCTCCATCGCCGCCGTTCTGGATCGCCTCTCCCACTCGGTCGTAATTTCACTCCATGATCCCTTGATTTTTACTTCAGCGGAGAAATTGATCCCACGATGCTTCAGCTGAGGAGAGAGGCCTGGACTCTGAATTCTGAAAAGCTCGTCTGATGACTCTCATGAACAAACTCGGGCTTAGGCGCTTCAGTCGGTTTTTTTCTTTTTTTTGGAATTGTATGGAAAATGTGTGAACGGTACCCACAACATATCGTTTGGGTGAACAGGACCGGCCTAAGGTTGATTTAGCCTAAGGTCCCGACCTCTCTTCATAAACCCAAAAATACCATCATCTCTCACGTGCTCTCCTTCTCCCTTCTCTCTCGAGTGTGATCCGCCGCTCGCCGCCGCCTCGATCCCTGGCCAACCGATAGAACTCAACCTCCAGGCCCAGCCCGATAGCAGCCACCGCTGAACCGTGCATCGCACCCTAGCCTGACGATAGCCACCGTCGACCAATGCATCGCACCAGAGCTCGACGGCAGGCACCACCGGTGAGGAGGGAGGAGGCAGGGCTCCGGCTGGTGCGGGGGCAAATTATGCCCATTGTACGATTTCCCGCCACCTGTCAATTGATGGGTGACTTCGAGTGCGATGCATTGTAGAGTACTAAGTTGTCACGCAAACACTGTTGAATAGAGAGAGAGAGAGAGAGAGAGAGAGAGAGAGAGAGAGAGAGTTGACATATGATGTAGTGACGAAGTTCAACCAAAGCCCACGTCCCCGTGCGATAAGATGTAATCTTTGAATCTACTAACTCTGAAAAAAGTAGAACTACTCTCAACAGGCCGAGGAGCGCTTATACAAGTAGACAGTAGACATAATGGGCTTGACTAGAGTCTGATTACCAGAAGGCTCAGGGAGCTCTGAAAATTAGAAAGTTGAATTGGGAATAATGAATTCCGGTCCAACTCATTTACCGGGTCTGCTATTAATTTATAGAGCTTTGAGAATATCTGAGACTTTGGTAAATATCTAGGGGGAGATTCACTAGGCCCATGACCATCTCTGTGGGCCCCAGATAGGGATGATAGGTCCTACTGTCATCTCTGTGGGTCCCAGTTAGGGCTAGCAAGTCTCACTATCGTCTCTGTGGGCCCCAAGCAGGGCTGACGGGTCCTATCGTCGGTCATTAACTAGATTTTGCACCCATAGTTACCCCCTCCTATTTTTAGGCAGGTGTTAACCTTGTTGGTTGGAACTCAAAAGTGCTAAACCGGATTTGTTGATGCCGAGGTGGCTTGACAAACGTTTGGAATGAATCTGCTGACCCCCTGCCAAGGTCGACCAGAAGAGGGGCAGCCTGTTGTTCATTTTCCATTGTCAACAAGCAAGTGCAGGGTCTTCGTGCCTGGTAGTTGTTTCTGGAGTTGATCACTCTCAGACTGATTCTGATGAAAAATTCATCCGATCGAGAATCCTAGCGCGGCTTGGACGTCGATCTGTTGTTTAGCTCCTTGTTTTGCAACGATCCACCGAGCTAGGTCTCCGGGAATAGATTGATTGTGGGAGATATCGGTTTTTATGTAGATCTGATGCTCAACCCTAAGTTTGAGAAGGTAGTGGATACGTCCTGACCGTGGATATCGGACGAGCATGTCCGAAAGTTTGGGAGAAGTGTCAATTCAGATTGATAAGCTCCTCCAACTAGGTCAGGTATGGTCGGCGGGATGGAATTATGTCTTTCGACCCGCTGTCCGGGATTGAATATTGTGGCTGCCAACCCCCTGCCATGGATCAACAAGAAATACTGTCTGTTGGTCAACCTGTTGTCCGGGGCTGGCCGTCATGTCTGCCGACCCCCTGCCAAAGGACGACAATAGGTGTTGTTTGTCAATCAAACTGCTACCCGGGGATAGTCGTTGTGTCTGCTGACCCCCTGCCAAGGGTTAACCATAGACGTTGGTTGCCAGCCCCTTACCGAGGGACCGAAGGATCAGGCCAGGAAATAAGAGCCACCAAAGAGGAGAGGGGTATCGGCCTCCCTATGCCATATGGTATCGGCATTCAAAAGCCTATACAATATCGATCTCTAGAGGCCAATACCCTATCGGCATCATAAAATAGATGATCGACCTTAGAGACCCCCATTTTGGTCGATCCTTTAGAATTTGGGGCTAGTAGGGTGTCGACCTTTGGAGGCCGATAGGCTATCGGCCTATGATGACTGATAGGGTATCGGCTTCCGATGACCAATATCATATCGGCCTTCAAAAATGAGGGATCGACCTCAAAGGGCCTCTTTTTGACCAATCCTTTGATTTTTCGGGGCCAATAAGGTATCAGTCTCAAGAGGTCGATAGGGTATCAATCTCCAAAGGCCGATATGGTATCGGCCTCAAAGAATCGAAGATTGGTCTCAAATGGACTTATTTTGGCCGATCCTTTGATTTTTTGGGATCGATAGGGTGTCGGCCTCAAAAGTTCGATAGGCTATCAGCCTCGAGAGGCCGATACAGTATCAGCCTAAAAAGACTTGGGATCGAACCCAGGAAGCCCTGTTTTGGCCGATCCTTCGTCTTTTGAGGCCGATAGACTATTGGTTATCATATGCTAATACCATATCGGCCTTGAAATTAAAAGGATAGATGTCAAGACGAGTTTCTTGGCCAATCCTTCACTTTTCGAGGCCGATAGGGTATCTGCCTTGAGAGATCGATAAGTTAACAGTCCCTGTTGACCGATACAACATCGGTATTGGAAATAATAGAATCGGCCTGAGGAAGCGATTATGACAACCAAGATCCAATAGGCCAAGAGCCAAGACTCCTGAGGCTATGATGCCAAGATGGATGAGGTGAGGTGAGGTGTACAAAGCCATGAGTTAGCCCATCGCCTGAAGAGAAGGAAATCCTGATCTACTTATATAATTTCCCCTCCCAAAGATAGAAGATGTGTTTTAAAACCGTGTGCCGCTACGGATTTTGTAAGAACTCCATAGTTAAGCGTGCTCGGGTGAGAGTAGTACCACGATGGGTAACCTCCCTGGAAAGTTCTCGTGCGGGCACATGCAAAGCGGACAATATCTTGTGTGTTTGGGGCGAATGTTACAAAATGGTATCAAAGCGAATTCTCCTCGGGATGGGGGGGTCTAACCCTACATGAGGACGTGTAGCCTTAAGGGGGTGGATTGTGACGACCAAGATCCAATAGGCTAATAACCAAGAGCCAAGACTCCTGAGGCTGGGATGCCAAGATGGATGAAGTGAGATGAGGTGTATAAGGTCACGAGTTAGCCCCACATTGCCTGGAGATAGGACTATCAATTGGACCGAGCTAGCCCGATACCCGACCGTCCGACCCGAAAAAATTTGGGCTGAGCCTTAAATGGGTTTGGGCTGGCCGAGTTCGGACATAATTTTATACCTGAAAATTAATTCGGGCCGGGCTCGAGCCAGGTTCAGCCCAGTCCATATTCAGCCCGAGCCCGAATGCTTATATATTCAATTTAAAAACCCATGAACCATTGAATCCCCTATACAGACTGTACTACCCGAGCATATTGAGTAACCAAGAGTCGCTTCGACCCTCCAACATCTTCTTTCCATAGTTGACTGATAGCGAACACTAATTCAATGGTCAATATACCCTTTCCCAATTTGGGAGTCCCACTAATACTATCCCAGATTTCCAATCTTCTGTTTCACTTCTTTCCAAATAAAGAAAAGTCTCTTTTTTGCACTAAAGTCCCTAACCGATCGAAGTCGGACGCCCTCCATGGCTCCATCCCAGATTCCCAATCTTCTGTTACATCTATGCCTGTAGTACTAGATGTCCAATTTTTTTTGCATTTTGATTCACTGTAAATCTTAATTGGGCTGGCTCGAACTCGGCCCGAAGCCCGAAAAACAAATTGGGCTGAGTTTGGGTTGAATAAAGTGAAAATATTTTGGACTGAGTTCGGACTTGGGAAAGCCGATTCATATACGGGTCGAGTTTGGGCAAGGCTAGGCCCGACCCGACCCGGCCCGATTGACAGGCCTACCTGGAGAGAAGGAGATCCTGAGCTACTTATATAATTTTTTCTCCCAAACATAGAAGACGCGTTTTAAAACCATGTGTCGCTACGAATTTCGTAAGAACTCCATAGTTAAGCGTGCTCTGATGAGAGTAGTACTAGGATGGGTGACCACTCTGGAAAGTTCTCGTGCGGGCACAGGCAAAGCAGATAAAATATTATGTGTTTGGGGCGGATGTTACAAACACGAGGACATGTAGCCCTTAAGGGGGGTGGATTATGACGACCAAGATCTAATAGGCCAAGAGCCAAGACTCCTGGGGCTATGATGCCAAGATGGATGAGGTGAGGTGAGGTGTACAAGGCCATGAGTTAGCCCTACATCACCTGGAGAGAAGGAAATCATGAGCTACTTATATAATTTTCCCTCCCAAATATAGAAGACGTGTTTTAAAACCTTGCGCTGCTACGAATTTCGTAAGAACTCCATAGTTAAGCATGCTCGAGCGAGAGTAGTACCAGGATGGGTGACCTTCCTAGGAAATTCTCATGCGGGAACGGGTAAAGCGGACAATATTTTATGTGTTTGGGGCGGATGTTACAGCGATTCCCTGACTAATTTAGTTATTTTCATGACCAATAGGGTATATCGGCCTCGAGAGGCTGATAGATTGTCAGTCTCGAGAGGATGATGTCCCAATACTCAATATCTTGGGTCGATGGTGATGTGGCATGTTGCTGATGTGGCTCGTTGGAAGGCGAAGCAGTATGCTGGAAGACGAAACGGCTCACTGGAAGGCGAATGGTTGCGCTCTGTTCATTGAATCTACTCGGCTCTTTGCTTCATGCCTCTTTGGTTCCCGCTTTGACGTTTTTCAAGGCATCAAAAATTTCGAAGTCTATTTATAAGATCTCCCGAAGAGAACTCATTTTTCACCATTTAAGAAGATTGTTATCAACCTTTGAGTGGTATTCAAGTGAAGTGTTAGAGCTTTTGATGGCATGCTGGAAGATGAAATGGCTCGCTAGAAGGCGAATGGTTGCGCTCTGTTCATTGAATCTACTCGGCTCTTTGCTTCATGCCTCTTTGTTTCCCGCCTTGACGTTTTTCAAGGCATCAAAATTTTCGAAGTCTATTTATAAGATCTCCCGAAGAGAACTCACTTTTCATTGTTTGAGAAGATTGTTATCAGCCTTTGAGTGGTATTCGAGTGAAGTGTTTGAGAGTTTGATGGCATGCTGGAAGACGAAACGGCTCGCTGGAAGGCGAATGGTTGCTCTCTGTTCATTGAATCTACTCAGCTCTTTACTTCATGCCTCTTTGTTTCCCGCCTTGACGTTTTTCAAGGCATCAAAAATTTCGAAGTCTATTTATAAGATCTCCCAAAGTGAACTCATTTTTCACCGTTTGAGAAGATTGTTATCAGCCTTTGAGTGGTATTCAAGTGAAGTGTTAGAGCTTTTGATGGCTTCCGAGGCAGCTTTCGCTCCTTAAGTACCTTCTGCCGATGCGGGGAAGATCAGGATAAAGGTGCCTTCAAAGAGCAAATGTTCTGGCTCGAAGAAGGTGTCGGACGGTGCTTCTGTCAGGCTGAGTGCCCCCATGGGGACATGCAAAGGGATGAAAAGGCATAGGGACGAAGCTTACCCTACTGCCTCCAATAAGCCCCTTACCATTCTGAAAATGTTGTTTGTCCTCGCGCCTCTGATGCCGATACCAAAGGAAACTATTGTTGGGTAGGAAGTCGGCCTTCAGACATCAACCGAGCAGATTGAGTGCTGGGCCTCCATAATGAGGAAATTCAAGGAGAATGACCCTAGGCCGAATATTGCATGCTTAGATCCAGAGTATCTTTAGCCTCGACTCTCGCAAGATCTTCATCGTTGTGCCGAGCAAGAAGAAGATTGTGGACACCATCGTCTCCGTCGGCCAGATGAACTGTGGCTTGAGGCTGCCATTGCCACCCTTAACAGCCCGTCTACTTAACGCTTTGGGGTTAGCACCGAGGCAGATCAACGGCAACGCTTGGCATATTATCTACGCCTTCTGCCGAATGGAATCCGATTACAGGGAGGAGCTCCGAGCCTGCTACTCTGAGATCCCCAAGGGCGAGGAGCCTCAGATAGAGTTGGGGTATTTTTTTCCTCCACTACAAGTAGACACTGCGAAGGGACACACCCTTCGTGCACCTTAATGGGAGAGTCGGCTCTCCACCCGATTGAGGAGACCCTACAGTTGGACAAGTAGTATACTTATTGGCCGATCTCTGTCTTAGGAGAGTAACCACCCTTGAGTGTCCCTTCGATAGAGAGGGCGAAGCTATCATTCGAAGTGATGTGCTACCAGACGGGTGGCGATCGTGCATACACCCCTGAGTGAGCCACCGCTTTCGATAACCTTTTTCCTCAAGTTAACATGCGGCAGCCACTCATGGAAACAATTTAGGTCCTGCCCTGTCTGTTGGGGCTTGGCCAACCTGATGCATAAGTTGAAGGATTGGTACGAAAACAACGAGACCTTGTACTCCGAGTACGAAAAAGACAATGTTTCTGAGGCTCTTCCCTTTACCCTCGTGGCCGAGAGGCCAACGAAGGTGGTGGTGCTGAGGAAGGTCCCCACAAAGAGGGCAAAGGCCAACCCATCAGATCGAAGATAGTCATAAGCTGAAGGCGATGGCTCGTGGGAGGAAGCCTCCTATGAAGGTGTCAAAGATAACCCTCGTTAGGTATGCCTTTGATCCCTGGTGGTGCTTCGTCAACTCCTAATGAGGAGAAAAGCTCCTCTTCTGAAGAGTCGAGCGAGAGGAATAAGGCCGAGGCGAAGGGCAAGGAAGGATCCGAAGGTGAGGGAGGATTCGAGGGTGAGGAGAGGTCCTCAGATGGTGCCCAACACTTGGGCTACCGCACTTCTCCCGCCCAAGGTGGCCTTGACTCTTAGGCTCAGCTGCTAAAATAAAATCTAGAAAAGCTGAGCGCCGGTCACCAGGAAGAATCAAAGTATAACTTTGACCACCGGAAGAAGGCCTCAAAGGCAAAGCACGTAGCAAGGGAAGCCACTCCACCGCTCTTCGTTAGCCCCATCAATGCAGGCGACTCAACGCCAAAGCTAGTTGCATTACCGCAAGTGTTGCAACCACTCTTGCTACCTTGCTGGAGAAGAAGAAGGTGGCAGAGGCAAGTGAAAATGAGGACTCTCCCTCGAGATCTCCTTCACCTTCACTTAAGCTACTCGAGGGGGCTTCGCCACCACAGCCAAATCCAGAAGGTCCTTCTGGGTACTCGTCGGGGTCTGTCAACTCTCTCGAAGCTTCCACAAAAAAGGTATGGAAAATAATCTAACTCCCATAGTTTCTGATTTGCAAGACGTTGTAATGAGTTGTCTGTTTTATTGGTGGCTTAGGTGAGGTGTCGATGCTTCCCAAGTATCATGAGTTTGGTCGTGTTGATGTCAACAAGCCAGGCCCTGTGCTAAAGAGGATGCCAAAGTAGCTAGCCATGCTGAGGGGATGGTAAGTGTCTCAATCAAAAAGTTCTGAATAGTTTATTGCCTTTCTACTTTGACTTGACTTGATTCTTGTCTGCAGGTCATCTCCCTGATAAGGATAGTGAAGAAGAGCACATAGTCTACCTGCAGAACCGACTCTAACCTAGAGATCTCCCAACTCCAAGACAAGTTGAAGAAGGCTTACGATGCCTTGGCTAATCAGGGAGAGGCTATGGCCGAGTAGGAGAAGAGTCTGACCTATGCTCGTAAAGAGCTGAAGAAGGCTCAGGACAGTGCTTTTGACACCACGTGTGTGAATACAGAACTGTCCCAAGAGATGGTGAAGCTCAACGAAGAAGTCAGGCAGCTGACGATGAACTGCACCAGCTTGTAGGAGATAGCTGACATGGCGTTGGTGGCTCTGAATAAGGTTGTCGGTTTTCGGCAAGCAAGTTTGCTGCGAGCAAGCCTTCGGTGAGCAAGTGTTCATCGAAGCAGAACTTGAGCAAGCAGTAGCCTCTCTTTGTAGTTATATTTTGTAAGTCTGCGGGCGCCTTTTGTAATCTCCTTTTTTGATATAATAGAAATAATCATTCTGCCTCGTGTGTTGTCTTGTCTCTATCTTCTATATTTCTTTGAATGTCATGAATATCTATTGAATAGTCTGATTGAATGATGGCTGAAATAGTTTTGAATGGTCATGACTTATCGAACCCCCAAACAATGAGGTTGCAAGTTTAATTGTTTGAATATCAAGACGACAGTGACGCCTCGGGCATGTCTTCGATTGCCAAGGCTGTGTCCTTGGACTTGTTGCATTCCGAGACGATGGCGGTGTCTCAGAATTTGTTTTCGAGGGCCAAGGTTGTGTCCTTGGACTTGTTGAATGCCGAGACGGTGGCGGCGTCTCGAACTTTGTCTTCGAGTGCCAAAGTTGTGTCCTTGAACTTGTTGCGTGCCGAGACGGCGACAACGTCTCGGACTTGGTCTTCGAGTGTCAAGGTTGTGTCCTTGGACTTGTTGCGTGCCGAGACGGCGGTGGCGTCTCAGACTTTGTCTTCAAGTGCCAAGACTATGTTCTTAGACTTGTTGATCAATGAAGGTTAGAATTAGGAGTACTTAACGTAGTTCCTTTGTATGCTGGTGACTTCACTGTTTCAGTCGAACCAGCTTCGAGGCATGTAGCTTTATATCGTTATAGGTTAGTCGGTCATGTCGCAACCCGAACCGAACTAACTATGGCAAGGCACGGAGCATGTGTTCTTACGTAACACGGGAGCATGTACGACGCCAATGATTTGGAGTACTTTAGCGTAGTGCCTTTGTATGCTAGTCGAACTAGGCGAAGCGTCGTTTCAGTCATTGGTTTACATGCAGTCTCCTCTAGTTTTCAGTACTTCTCATTATGTTTTTTATCTTCATAAAGCTATCTATGGGTTCAAACAGGCTCCTCGACCCTAGTTTGAACGCTTCTGTTGGGGAGTTATTGAAATCAGCTTTGTTGAGTTCCACGATCACTTCATGTTTGTAAGGTCTTTCCCACAGGGCAGGGTCATTCTTCTTCTCTATATCGATGATATGATCATCACTGGTGATGACTCCGGTAATATCACCTCTCTTTAGCAGATTTGTTGAAGATATGGCTTGACTACAGGGGTCATGCGCATGACTTGGGCAGCTCGTGCGTATGACCCGGTCCTCTACGAAAAAATAGATGTGTCCTTCCTAGGTGGTCATGCGCACGATTATCAAGTTGTATGCATGACATGGAGTTCGAGATTCTCGACACGTCCTTCCTCTGCTCGATAAGACTCAAGCACAGGAAGTTATACGCACAACTTTCCTAAGACGTGCGCACGACTGTGTCTTTCCTTTTGGGGCTGTTTTGAGGGTAATTTTCAGATAGAGCACATGTATACCTATTCCCTTGATATATAAAGGGGTCTAGGGTTTTGGAAATTGTGTAAGGAAGAGAGGAAACTTTGAAAGATATTTGGAGATGCTTGGTGAGGGTTTGGAGAAGAAGGAGGTGCTCTCGACGAAGGAAGTTTATCTCGTTGGAATTTGAAAAAACTTATTTAGGTATCAATTTGGAAGAAGCAAAAGATAAACTTATGTTTTTCTTTTTCTTTTTCTTTTTCTCTCTCTTTTTCTTTCTTTTTCTTTTTTTTCTTCTTCCTATCTTCTTCTATTCTCTCTTTTAGCCGTTTGTTTTACTCTCCCTGCTCTCTTTTGTATTGACATCCTCCCCCCCTCCTCCTCTTTTTATTTATTGTGGGTGCAAAATCTGTCTAACGCCCAATAGTGGGACCCACAGCCCTGCCTGGGGCCCAAGAGTCCAACGGTGGGACCCGCAGCCTTGTTGGGGGCCCACAAGTCCAACAGTGGGACCCACAGCCCTCTGAGGCCCACGAGTCCAACAGTAGGACCCACAGCCCTGCCTGAGGCCCACGAGTCTAATGGTGGTACGCACAGTCCTTCCTAGGGCCTACTTGCACTATATGGGGTTTGGTAAATCCCTCCGGAAATTTACTAAACCTCGGATACTCTAAGGAATATTCTTGGAATATTTCCTAGATGAACCAAACTACTACAAATAACAAACCCTGTAAATTATTCCAGATCCGAAATTCCAGACCAGAAACCCACTTTCTGTTTTCCAGAGCTCTCTGAGCTTTTTGGTCTTCAGACTCCTTTTTCATCCCCTAATTACTTATAAGAAGCACTCCCCGGCCTATCGAGAGTAGCTCTACTATTTACTCAGAGATAGTGGATTCAAAGGTTGCGTCTTACCGCACGGAGACATAGGCTTCGGCCGAACTTCGTCACCATATCTTGTGTCAACTCTTCCTCTACCTTTCTACTCTACAGTGCTTGTGTGACAGCCCAGCAAGTCACAACTCAGCGCTTCGAAGCGCACCACATCTCGAGGGTCAAACCTTCAATCGACTGTTGGAGGAGGGTCACGTACGACGTCCGAAATCCTCCCCCACAGTTTGGCGCCGTCTATGGGATTCGATCCTATCAACTTACAACTTCTAAGCCTCCCAACTCCTTTGGTAGCTGCTATCGGTTGCCCAAGCAATCCGTCTATCTCCATCGTTACACCTAAATGGCGAAGTCACCGATGGACCAGCCAGAGGAGAGCGGCATGCACCCAGGCGCTCAACATCCGATGACTCGATCAATGAGTCACCGGTTTGCAACAAGCTAGTATCCAGAACAGCAACTTGCTGCCAATTCTAGGGGTCACCCGTCGGTTGATCGTGCCACCCAAGCTCAACGTCGATGGTCACCTCAACTCGCCGACCAAATTCCTCAGCGCTTGGGAAAGCGCATGTCTCTCCTGGTGCCGATGCTCAAGCATTGTACCAGATCACCGCAGAGGACTTCCAACTCCTCACTCTTATGAAACAGAATGCAGATCTCATGGTAGAAAGAGACTCCCTCCGATAAATCACTGTCAGAGGAAGGGCTGATCCCCCGCGATCAGTCACTGGTATCAACGACGGAGCAAATGGTCACCGGCCGCTCCACGGCTCCCCCGCTCCATCCAGATGATCCGTCGTCGATACCTCCAGACAATCCCTCAGGCTTTCCTCAAAGGGACCCTCGTCTCCTCCGACTAAACAGAGCATCTAGGAATGTCTCAATGAGTCAACTCATCACCCAAAGCCACTCAACTCGGAATCATCCTCTGACTCAAGCAATTGAAAGGATGTTCACAGTAGAAGACATCAACCTGGAGCTTGGTCGCACCTCAGCAACAACCGAGCCCAGGTGAAGCATCACTAAGAAGGAAGAACTTTCGAGCCCCATCTTCCTCCTCGACCTTCGAGACGCCTCCCTGACTTGCAGAACGATCAAAGGAACGACCACGCCTCAGAAGGGCTATTTCACCGACAGATTCTCCGAGCCCAATTTCCTCGAGGATGGAAGACTGTTGCTCTCCCCAAGTTCAATTATCTGATGGGTGATCTGACGTTCCATGTCCTCGCCTTCAAACAAGCATTGACACCATACGACCACGACAACCAGGTTCTATGTCGTACCTTTGCCGGCAGCCTGGATGACATGTCGTTGGATTGGTATCATAATCTCCCCACAGGCTCTGTCAGCCAGTTCGGAGACCTAGCAGATCTCTTCGTCCAGCATTATCGGTTGAACCTCAAACCAGAGAAGAAGTTTGACTCCCTCTATCGGCTGTGGATGGGTTTGGATGAAACCCTTTGAGAATTCACACAGAGGTTCCGGAACGAGCATGCAGCGCTCTCCGGACGACATCTTGACGACGAGGCAATTATATTGGCATTCCAAAATGCTCTGCGCTATGACCTTCATATCTACAACGACCTCATCCGCAACCCCCCTGATTCCCTTGGAGCACTCTTCGATCGAATCCAGAGGGAAATCGAAGTCAAGGATGATCAAGTCACTCGCAAGGGGTGAGACTTCAGGAAGCGTCCTTCCGACAAAGAGCCGGCACGACCACTAGCCCGAGCGAACAACGCTCAGGCTAAAGAGAGGGAGTCCTCCAAGAAGCTGCGAAGGGTAGACAATAGACCCACCAAGCCTCGGAGAACAACCTTCACTAGTTGGAACTTGCCCATCGACATTATCCTTCAACAGATCTAGCACGAGAGCTATCTTAGAAGGCCGAACCCTCTTCAGCCTGGCACCAAGCAAACTCAAGACAAATCAGTCTATTGTAACTTTCATCGGTGCCACGGCCATTCTACCATTCGGTGCTTCAGCCTGAAGTACCATTTGGAAGACCTTCAGGAGCAAGGCAATCTCCAGGATTTTAAGTCCGAGACAGGTAGGGCTGGAGGCTCACAACCTCCTCCCCCCCTCCCCAAAGGGAGAAGGAGGCATGCTGGATCTGCTCGATCACTCCTCAAGCAACTCCTATCTTAGTCCAAGCGAATGTTTACGGCATCCACGATAACCTACATCATCAAACTCTAACTCGAAAGGAGGTTGAGCGGCAAGTACGACGTGTCCATCACGTTAGCACTCTCGCTCAAGTTGAAGACTCCTGGATAGAGAAGCCCATCAAAGGCCTACCATGGCCGGCAATCATCTTTACCGATCAGGATCTCCATGGAGTATGCACTCCTCACCGAGATCCCTTGGTCCTTCGACTCATGGTTGATGGGAGCTCGATCAACCGGATCCTCATTGATACCGGTAGCTCCATCGACATCATGTTCTCTGATTGCTTCAAACGTCTCGGTCATAAGTACGAGAGTCTTGACGTAATCCCGACCATCATTATCGACTTCAACGGAGAGCAGAGCATGACGATGGGCGAAGCAAAATTTACACTCGATCTCAATAGCGATATGCGAGTGTCCGTCCGTTTTACTGTAGTCGAGGGGACGTCAAAGTACAATGCCATTCTAGATAGGCCTTTCCTTCATCAGATCAATGTTGTCTCCTCCTCTAATCACCAACTCCTCAAATTTCCAACTGAAGAGGGCATCAGATGCATCAGAGGGAGTCAGCAAACGTAAAGATCATGCAAAGCGGTGGCCGCGCGAAATCAATCAACACCCAAGGCTACGCCAGCAAAGCGTTCTGCTAGTGAAGCCGGTCCCTCGACCAGATAGCAATCAAGGGAGCCCCCAATGCCCAAGCCGCTACCTTTGGAATGAAACGCTCAACCCTCAGTCGAAGAAATTGTTCGAGTTAACCTCAGCAACGGTAGTCCCCCTCGAGAGACTTTCATTGGCACTGGCCTTAACAGTGTAGAAGTACAAGACATGGTTTCATTCCTCAAATCCAATACTGATGTTTTTGCTTGGAGCTTCGAAGACATGCCCGGGATCAATCCGGACGACGCATGTCATCGACTCACGATCAAAGAAGGAGCACACCCAATCAAATAGAAGCCTCAAACCATCAGACCAAAGCGACTGATTGCGGTTCAAGAAGAAATCGATAAGTTACTTGCTGCTGGCTTCATCCGCGAAGTCGAGTATCCAACTTAGATCTCAAACATAGTCGCTGTCCCAAAGAAGAATGGAAAGATCAGAGTCTGCATCGACTTCACCAACCTCAACAAAGCATGTCCTAAAGATCCGTTCCCCATGCCAAGGATAGATAGACTCGTAGACGCCACTGCTGGGCACGAGCTACTATCCTTCATGGATGGATACTCGGGCTACAATCAAATCCCCCTGCATCAGGATGATCAAGAGAAGACATGCTTCGTGACGGATAGGGGTCTCTACTGCTACACCATCATGCCCTTTGGCCTTAAAAATGTGGGATCAACCTACCAAAGGCTAGTCACGAAGATATTCAAAGAACAGATCAGTCGCAACGTCGAAGTCTACGTTGATGATCTGCTTACCAAGAGCCTAACTCGAGCAGAATACCTCTCTGACCTCGCCGAAGCATTCCAAATCCTGAGAAGATATCGTATGAAGCTGAATCCAGCCAAATGCGCTTTTGGAGTACAATTAGGAAAGTTCCTGGGTCACCTAATAACCAGAATGGGCATCGAAGCAAATCCCGACCAAATCCAAGCAATACTCGACATGCCATCACCCTCTAATCAGAAAGAAGTTCAGCGCCTCACGGGAAGGCTAGCAGCACTCAATCGATTCATATCCAAATACTCTGACAAATGCAAGCCCTTCTTTAACAAACTCCGCTAGGCTGACACATCAGGATGGGACACGACTTATGAACAAGCTTTCTAAAGCATCAAGTTCTATCTCACCCAATCCCCCATCCTAACAGCACCGTTCCTAGCAGAACCCCTGTGGCTCTATCTCGCAGTCACCGGTCAAGCCATCAGTGTAGTCTTGGTCAGCATAAGGGATGCCATCGAACGTCCTGTCTACTATACCAGCCACACCCTCCTGCCGGCCGAAACTCGCTACTCGAAGATAGAAAAAATTGTCTTGGCTCTACTGACGGCCTCCCGACGACTCCGCCCTTACTTCGTATCCCATCTGGTCACCATCTCTTCTGAGCATCCTCTCAAATACATACTCGACAAGACTGGTCAAGCCGATCGGATGACCAAATGGGTAATTGAAATGAGTTTGCTCGGTATCCAATTCAAGCCTCGCATTTTTATCAAAGGGCAAGCCATAGCCGACTTTCTAGCAGACTTCCCTGTGGAAGATTCTATCGCCCTTGAAGATGATCCCGAGATGTACCTCAACGGCAAGGATAAGGAATGCCTCAGTCCATGCCTTGAGGCCCCTTGTCCGAGCTCAGAGGCTCCTTCAGTGCCCGCATCACGATGGAAGCTCTATACCGACGGAGCTTCAAGTGCTATCGGTTCGGAAATTGGGATAGTTTTGATATCCCCCGAACTAGACCACCTGGAGAAAGCTATCCTTCTCGGATACAATACCACCAACAATGAAGCCGAATACGAAGCTCTCGCCTCGGGATTGGAGACTGCCTGAGCACCAGGGGTAGAGCGCCTCGACATTTATAGTGATTCCCAGTTGGTCATCAAATAGATCAATAGAGATTACATAGCACGAGGTGAAATGATGCTGCACTAGACCTCGTACAACACCTCAAGAGGCAGTTTACAGACATCAAGTTCATCCAAATACCGAGGGCAGATAATCGCAAAGCCGATGCCCTCACCAATATTGCTTTAGTGTTAGGAGATCCAGTTAATCAATGTCAAATCAATATCGAATACCATGAGTTACCCAAGGCGAACCTTGAGTAACATGGAGTTATTGCCTCGGCAAGCGGAAGAAGGGGCTGAAGGCAGCCGATCTTCACTTACACCCTAAGCGAAGATCAGTCAGATTGGAGATGGCCAATCCTCAACCTCTTCAAGCATAACAAAATGCGGGAGGACCCGATTCAAGCTAGATGATTTCAAAGGAAACTCCCTCTTTATCGCCTTGAAGGAGACGATCTCTACTTCCAGTCCCACAGCGGAATCCTTCTCAAATGTGTCAGCCTTGGACAAGTGGAGATGATATTAGCAGACATCCATGCCGGAGCTTGCGATAACCACTCTGGCGGCAGATTCCTCAAAGGGAAAGTTAAACTCCAAGGCTACTATTGGCCCACTATGGCCAAGGACGCACGACAGTTCGTCCAGAAGTGTGAACCATGCTAACGGCACGCTCGAACAATCCATCTCCCTGCATCTGAGCTTGACCCTCTGACGAGTCCTTGGTCGTTCCATCAATAGGGGTTGGATTTCCTTGGCCCATTCCCACCTTCTCCTAGCAAGAAGAAGTACCTACTGTTGGCAACTGACTACTTCACTAAATGGGTCGAAGCTGTGCCTCTCTTCTGTGAAATAGACGATGAAGTCATCAAATTCGTCAGGAAGAACATCTTCTCAAGATTCGGCACGCCCCAAGTGCTTATTGCTGACAATGGAGCACAATTCGACTCGGACAAATTCTGGGACTTTTGCCAAGAATATGAGATCAAACTCTTCTATTCAACCCCGAGATACCCTCAGTGCAACGGTCAAGCAGAAGCCTCCAACCGAGCCATCCTTGGCATACTTAAGAAGAAATTAGAAGACAAGAAATGGCTCTGGGAAAAAGTCCTTTCTGAGGTGCTGTGGGGGTATCGAACCACACCTCGACGATTGACCGGATTTTCACCCTTCCGCCTAACTTACGGGTCGGAAGCAGTTCTACCAACCAAAGCCATATGCCCAACTGTCAAGTCCCTCGCAATCGAACGAGAGATCAACGAGGAACTACGCATCGGCGACATCGACTGCGCAGACGAACTTCGTGATCAAGCGGCCATACGCATCGCCAACTATTAACAAAGATCAAGTTAGCTTTCGACCGCAAAGTTAGCAGAAGACAGTTCAGCGTTGGTGAACTTGTTCTAAGAGCGGTCTTCCCAAACACCAATGATCATGGCATCGGCAAGTTCGCTCCGAACTGGGAAGGACCATACATTGTCGAGTCGGCCGGAGGAAAAGGTTCGTACCGACTAGTGACGCCGGAAGGACAGCGGCTACCAAGAGCATGGAATGTATCACATCTCAAGAAGGTTTATCAATGAATGTAATCTTCACCAAGTTATCAATGAAAAGGAGGCTGACACTTTAGATTCAATAAGTCTATTAAATTCAACTTCAAATCCTATTATATCCCACAGTTAGTTCAGTTCGCGTTGCGACATGGCCGACTAACCTGCAACGGTACAAAGCTATGTGTCCCGATACGTAGGTTCGACTGAAAAGGCGCTTCGCCTAAGTCCAACCGATACAAGGGCGCTACGTTGAGTACTCCGAATCATTGGCATCGCACGTGCTCCTATTGTCACGTAAGGACACATGCACTAGTGCCTCACCACAGTTAGTTCGGTTTGCATTGCGACACGGCCGACTAACCTACAACGGTACAAAGCTCTGTGTCCCGATACGTAGGTTTGACTAAAACGGTGCTTCGCCTAAGTCCAACCGATACGAGGGTGCTACGCTGAGTACTCCGAATCATTGGCATCACACGTGCTCCCGTTGTCACGTAAGGACACATGCACTAGTACCTCGCCACAGTTAGTTCGGTTCGCGTTGTGACACGGCCAACTAACCTGCAACGGTACAAAGCTACGTGTCCCGATACGTAGGTTCGACTGAAACGGCGCTTCGCCTAAATCCAACCGATACAAGGGCACTACGTTGAGTACTCCGGATTATTGGCATCGCACATGCTCTCGTTGTCACGTAAGGACACATGCACTAACGCCTTGCCACAGTTAGTTCGGTTCGCACTGCGACACGGCCAGCTAACCTACAACGGTATAAAGCTATGTTTCCCGATACATAGGTTCGACTGAAACAACATTTTGCCTAAGTCCAACCGATACAAAGGCACCATGCTGATCGAGTACTCTGAATTCATATCCTCTGTCGATATGTAAGTCCAAGGTGACAACTTGGGCATTCAAAAGCAAAATCCGAGGCAGACTCCACACCCTTGGCACCAGACAAATCTCGAGACGGTGACATCGTCTCGGCCCAAGGTGATAGCCTTAGTATTCGAAAGTAAAGCCCGAGACGTCGGCACTGTCTCGGCTCGAGGCGACCTTCGCCTCGGCATTCAAAGACAAAGTCCGAGGCAAGCTTTGCCGCCTCGGCACCTGACGAAGCCTGAGACATCGACACCGTCTCAGCCCAAGACGATATTTGCCTCGGTATTCAAAGACAAAGTCCGAGGCAGGCTTCATCGCCTCGGCACCAGCCAAAGCTCGAGACGACAACATCGTCTTGGCTCAAGGTAACAGCCTTGGCATTCGAAAGCAAAGTCCGATATGTCGGCACCATCTCGGCCAGAGGCGACCTTCGCTTCGGCATTCAGAAAGTCCGAGGTAGGCTTCACCGCCTCGGCACCAACCAAAGCCCAAGACGGTGACATCGTCTTGGCCCAAGGTGATAGCCTTGGCATTCAAAAGCAAAGGCCGAGACGTCGGCACTGTCTCAGCCCAAGGCGACCTTCGCCTCGGCATTCAAAGACAAAGTCCGAGGCAAGCTTTGCCGCCTTGGCACCTGACGAAGCCTGAGACGTCGAAACTGTCTCGGCCCGAGGTGACCTCCGCCTTAGTATTAGACGACAAAGTCTGAGGCAGACTTTGGTACCTCGGCACCTGACGAAGCCCGAGACGTCGATACTATCTCGGCCCAAAGTGACCTCCGCCTCAACATTCGAAAACAAAGTCTGAGGCAAACTTTGCGCCTTGGCACCTGACGAAACCTGAGACATTCACACCGTCTCAACCCGAGGCGACCTCTATCTCGGCATTCAAAGACAAAGTCCGAGGCTGCCGTCGCCGCCTCGGTTCCCGACAAAGAATGCGCCAGTCAATGCAACGACGGGCTTGACAGCCGACGCTGGACAACGCGGTGGCAGCCGCGTTGCCCATCGTCAGACAACACATCGGCGAGCTCGATCGTCGACTCTGAACAACATGCGCCAACAAGCTCGCTTGCGTTTGTTGGGTTACACGGCAAGCTCAAGAAGGCCAAAGCTATGCTCGGCTCGGCTCGTGTTGACTCCCTTCGGTCTTAACTATGCAACCCCTTCTCTTGGATTTTTGAGTAGGGTGTGAAAAAGTGCTTGAGTGTGAGAGGGTAGCAAAAAAAAAATAATAATGAAATGGGACACTTGGGTTCAATGCATACACAATGCCGTAGCCCATTGTTTTTCCATCATTGAGCATAGAAGGTAGCGCCGCTCTATGAAGCAACCCTCTTTGCAAGACCCCCCCTCTTGCAAGTCCCCCCCTCTTGCAAGGACCCCCCCCCCCCCCCCCCCCCCCCCGCCCCTCCCTCTTGCAAGATCCCCCCTCAACACATACACCAAAATAGACCCCCCCTACCTTCCCCATCTTCGGTGACTCCCGCCACCAGGCGCCACCTCCGGCCACCTCCCGCCGCCCCATCACCACCACCATCACCACCCACCTCCACCATCACCATTGCCACCACCACCACCATCCACCATCACCACCTCCACCACCACCACCCTCCACCATCACCACCTCCACCATCCACCATCACCAAACACCTCCACCACCTCCACCATCACCATCCACCATTACCATCACCAACGACCTCCACCACCACCACCTCCTCCCCATCCCCACCACCTCCATCGCCTTCCCGACCCCATCCCGACCCCCGGCCACCACCTCCTGCCACCCGACCGCCACCTCCTGCCACTCGGCCGCCGCCAAACAGAGAGAAAGAGAGAGTTAGACAGAGAGAGAGAGAGAAAGAGCAGAGAGAAAGAGAGAGTTAGACAGAGAGAGAGAGAGAAAGCGAAGAGAGAGAGAGAGAGGGGGGGAGGGGCACGTGCCAGCCCCCCCCGTCTCCGACCCGATCGGGGGCCAGCCCCCGGCCCGTAACCGCCGCCCGCGCCCCGCGCCCCGGCTGACGCCACCCGAGCCCCCAGCCGCCTGTGCCCCGCGCCCGACGCCGCCACTGCACCCCGCGCCGCCTGCGCCCCCGCCTCCACGTGCCTTCGCCTGCGCCCGGCCCGCCTCCGCTCCCGTCTCCATATCCGGCGTCCAACCCCACCGGCGCCCGACCTCCGGCCGGCGTCCAACCTTGCTGCGCCACCCGACTTCAACCCCGGCGGCCGACCCCCACCACGCGCAGAGCCAGCACCCCCCCGACCACCTGCAACACATGAGAGAGAGAGAGTTAGAGAGAGAAAGAATATCCGGTGGCAATCACGGATCGATCACCAACTATCGATTCGGGTGAGTGCAATACACCCATCGCGATATTTAAAATCATGTGGCCACCATTCGACCCCCAGTAGGAACCCGACACCATAAAAGCCCAACCTGGGATTTTGTAAAAAAAATCCCCTAGTCTTATAACTTCTACCCAGAAACCCCTGTTATCATATTTTGACAATAAAC
The DNA here is from genome assembly GCA_947650365.1 of Chamaelirium japonicum. NCBI lineage: Eukaryota > Viridiplantae > Streptophyta > Magnoliopsida > Liliales > Melanthiaceae > Chamaelirium > Chamaelirium japonicum. The sequence continues at coordinate 169,430 of CANTAL010000353.1, forward strand.
ACAAAGCCAATATTTTTTACAAAAAACCCCTTCAGCCCAGAATATTTGACCGAACCCCCTTCCCTCTGACTTTTTACACACAAACCCCTCTGCCCAGTTTTTTTTGCACAGAACCCCCTACCTCTAATATTTTTTGCCCGAACCGTCCTGCGCATGACTATTTCTGTAATCCCAGTCAACCAGGTTGCCACCTACCCAACTGCGAGGGGGTAACACACACGCAGTCGGTCCCGTGCAACGGGTCGACAGACGCACGACGGTCGGCAGACAGACAGCTGTCGATCCCAAACAACGGGTCGACATGCAGACAATGGTCGGCCCCGCGCAATGGGTCGGCAGACGCACGACAGTCGGCCCCGGACAGGGGGTTGGCAGACAGACAGCTATCGATCCCGGACAACGGGTCGACATGCAGACAATGGTCGGCCTCGCGCAACGGGTCGGCAGACGCACGACAGTCGGCCCCGGATAAGGGGTCGGCAGACAGACAGCTATCGATCCCGGACAACGAGTCGATAGGCAGACAATGGTCAGCCCCGCGAAATGAGTCGGCAGACAGATGATGGTCGGCCCTAGACAGGGGGTTGGCAGACAGACAATAGTCGATCCCGCATAACAGATCGATAGACGCATACCCGATCGGCCCCCGGACAGAGGGTTGGCAGGCCCAACGATCAGCCTCACGTAGCGGGTCGGTAGACAGACAACAGCTAACCTCAGATAGAAGGTCGGCAGACGAGCGACCAACTTTGCACCAGGAAATCCCAGCCAGCTAGGTCAACACCTATCTAGCTAGGAGGGGGTAACTGTGGGTGCAAAATCTGGCTAACGCCAAATAGTGGGACCCGCAGCCCTACCTGGGGCCCAAGAGTCAAACGGTGGGACCCGCAGCCCTGATTGGGGCCCACGAGTCCAACAGTGGGACCCACAGCCCTTTGGGGCCCACGAGTCCAACAGTAGGACCCACAGCCCTTTGGGGCCCACGAGTCCAACAGTAGGACCCACAGCCCTGCCTGAGGCCCACGAGTCCAATGGTGGGACCCGTAGTCCTTCCTAGGGCCCACTTGCACTATATAGGGTTTGGTAAATCCCTCCAGAAATTTACTAAACCTCGGATACTCTAAGGAATATTCTTGAAATATTCCCTATATGAACCAAACTACTATAAATAACAAACCCTGTAAATTATTCCAGACCAGAAACCCACTTTCTGTTTTCCAGAGCTCTCTGAGCTTTTTGATTTTCAGACTCCTTTTCCATCCCCTGATTACTTGTAAGAAGCACTCCTTGGCCTATCGAGAGTAGCTCTACTGTTTACTCAGAGATAGTGGATTCAAAGGTTGCGTCTTACCGCACGGAGACGTAGGCTTCGGCCGAACTTCGTCACCATATCTTGTGTCAACTCTTCCTCTAGCTTTCTACTCTACAGTGCTTGCGTGACAGCCCAGCAAGTCACAACTCAGCGTTTCGAAGCGCACCACATCCCGAAGGGTCAAACCTTCAATCGACTGTTGGAGGAGGGTCACGTACGACGGCCGAAATCCTCCCCCACATCTATCACGTACTCTCTCTTTCCATCTTCCTAGTCAGTGTGTCCCCCCTTTTATTCTTTATCTCCTATATTTTCTCTTTCCATATCTTTCCTAATCTTTCATTATCCATTTCCTCTCTCTCTTTCCATCCTTATCCCTATTGCCCTCCCCTCTTCCCTTCTTTGGTCGTTCCTCATCAATAATGTCCCCTCCCCCCCGTCTCTTGTTTCCTTCTGTCATTAGGATTCTCTCCTTATTTCTCTCTATTTTTTCTATTTTATCTACCATATATTCTCTCCCTATCTTATCTCCATCTTCCTTTTTTTTTCCTCTTCCCTTCTTTATCCTTCTTTTCTCTCTATCCTCGCCCTAGTATGTTCTTCTCTCCCTCCTAGGAGGGTGGCACCCCTCTCACTCT